>PVJH01034771.1:0-20268 GCA_004026705.1 Nesogale talazaci
ATCTACCCAGACGGACACAGTCAAGACCCACAAGAGTGAGGGGAGGAAGTATGGGAGAACCAAGGAGAGATGTGTGTTTCATCAGTGCTATACCACGTCCTGGACTTCACATCCATTCCACGTGGGACTGTCCAATTGCAAGACATGGGGTTTTCCATCACCTCATATGCATGTGAAAGTTGGGCATTGAGGAGCCGGAAGAGGAATAGATGCTTTTGAATCACAGTGCCGGTGGAGACTATTGAAAGCGCCCTGGACTGCCAAAAGAACAGACACGTCGGAAGAATATAGCCAGCATGCTTCTAAGAGCAGTGGTTCTCAACCTTCCTCATGCTGAATTCCTCACATTGTACGGACCCGCAACCCGTTGCTACGTCATCACTGTCATTTTGCTACTGTTATAAATCGGGCAACCCTTGCGAAAGGGTTGTGCGACCCCCAAAGGGGTTTTGACTCACAGGTTGAGAACTGCTGCCTTAGAGGCCAGGATGGCGATATGTGGGCTCACATACTTTGGACATGTGTTCGGAAGAGACCAGTCCTTGGAAAAAGAACGTCATACTTGGTAAAGGAGAGGGAGAGTGAAAAAGAGGCAGACCTTTGACAAGAGGGTTGACACCATGGCGGCCTCGATGGGCCTCAGGCATGTGTACAACGGAGAGGTGCGCAGGACTGAGCAGGGTTCCACACTGTTCAGAATCAATGCAACCACCTCTCCCAGGATCCCAGCACACACAGAGGGACCATGGGAAAGGGAGAGGAGGAAATGCATGCTGGGAATGATGCCATCAGATGCTGACGTCATCAGAGACTCTGAAGGACTCTCAGAGAAGTCTCCTTTTGACCTTCACTATCCTATTACACCAAGGGGAATCGGGGCTCAGGGAGAAGGATCTGTCCCTCCAGAAATGAGAGACTGAACCCCCAACCTGAGCTGTCTTGTCCAAAGATCCCAGGGAGGAGGAAAAAGGGGGGCTAAAACGTATTGAGCACCTACTACGTGCCAGCTCGACGACACCTATCTCGTCATTTAGCCTTGGGAAGTGAGCTCTGTCAGTGTCCCCATTTTACAGATGGGGAAGGCGAGGCTCAGAGTTGCCATTTCCTGCCCCTGGGTCACATGCCGGGAAGCCATCCCGCAGGGCTACCAAGCTATCCATCTGAATTTGTGTCCGAAGGCTAACTTGCATCGTGTGTGTACTGTCCGTAAGGTTTTCAGTGGCTACTTCCTCCGCGGCCGCTTCCTTCTTCTGATGCTGGAAGGCCGGTGGAGACCCCGCTTGTTCACTGTGGATGACCCTGCTGGCGTTGGAAAGACCCAGGACAGAGCTTCCCGCATCACAGTGGCACACAGGCCACCGCAGTCTGACCCACTGACAGACCCTGGGAAGGCCCTTGGGGAGATGGGTGGAACATGAGGACACTCATGGGCCTGGCAGTTGTGTTTTGTCATACAAGTGATGAATCGCTCGAAGTCCCCTGGTCAGGGACTCCGCCCCTCTTTCCCAGCTCACACCAGGGGCCTGTCTGCTCCCAGGAGGGGCGTGTTGTCCGGAGACAGCAGGCATGTCCATTTGGCTGCCAGAAGTGATCTGTTTTTCTTGCTGCCAGCAGAACCTCTGGGACGCCTTGCCCTCTCTGTGTGCGGCTCCCCCAGCTCTGCTCTGACCAGTCTTCTGAGTCCCCTGGGGTCCTGGTACCCAGCCCTGGGCAGGTCAGGAGGTTTTGTTCCAGCCCCGCTTTCTTTGTCTCCCTGGGCCACGGGCTCAGCTGCTGCGCTGCCCCCTCCGGCCCCTCCCACACTGGTTCTCTGCCAATGTTTGGGCTGCTACAGCCCTGGCCAACCTCGAAAAAGGAATTATTTCTGTCTCTTGCATAGTTCTCAGCCCAATTCCCAAAACGGGAAGTGGCCTGAGAGAGCCTCCCTGCCCCCCTCTCCAGGAGAGGAGGGGGAAGGGAGAAGTTGGCAGAGCTGGAAAAAGGGGTGGGGGCTGGGCCAAGGGGTCCACCCTCCCACAGGCACACAGGATGGGCACTGCTCTAGCCCCGTGGGCAGTAAAGATAGTCGGGCTTGGGTGCTCCCAGGCTCTCACCATGAGTAGGGGAGGCACCTCAGGGGCAGCGGGGGGCTTGGGGTGGGGGGTGACCAGGCTTAGGTGAGGGATGGTCAGTCATGTGGTGGAGCTCAGTGTGTGACGTGGACCATAGGAAGGGGACTCAGGACTAAGAGATTGGGGACGCTCTCCCCAAGGCCTCAAGAGACAGCCAGTCTACCCAGAATGCTTCACTCTTGACTGCTGAGCCTGATTCTCCTTCCTCTTACAGAGAACTTTCCCTGACTGCTCTGTGGGTTTTGTCAGGATTGTAAAAAGGGGGTCTCTAGACATGAACTCAGGACAAGCTGTTTCATTACCCAGCATCCTTCACTGCATCCAGCTGCCAATTTTGCCCAGACTGCATCTCTCATGCAATGATCAGTGGGGTCCCTGACAACAGACCAGTGACTGGATGCCTGGTCAGGTTGCTGCCTGCCTTCTTGATTATCTGACATCCGATTGATGAACTGGTCCCCCTGACCGTTGACGGCAGACCTGGTCCTTTGCCTGTTGCCTGGCTGACTGCCTGCGAGCACGACCACATGGAGGGCCAGCCAGGAGATGGCCTGTGTGTCTGACTGACTGGATGGATGGAGTCTGATGGCTGAATGCCTGAGTACCTGACTGATGATGCCTATCTGTCTGTCCACCTGCCTGCCCGGGGGGTCTGGCTAACTGCCATCCAGGTGTCTGACTGATCCATTCTCTCCATGTCTGGCATCTCTCACTGGGTCCATGTTTGGTGATCTTGTATGGAGTTCTAACTAAATGGTGCCCAACCGGGTGGCTGGCTAACTGGCTCTTGTATCCAACTCATTCGATGGTAACATGTTGTCTCTCTGTCCATCTCCTTGAAGGCCACTCTGAGTCTCTTTCTGACTGGCTGGCTGACCATCCATCTGTGTTTCCTGAGTGTCTAGGGACTGACTGATTGATGGTCTACCTCTCTGATGTCTGTCTGACTGTCTGACAGTCTGTTTTCCAGAGGGCTTGATGGACTGTAATTATGTAAATGAATGACTAACCCTATCAGTCTGTATCTTTGTCAGATTGAACTAAATGCCTGCCTGTCTGTTGGACAGACTCTCACGATGTTTCTGACTGACAAGATGACTGACTGACAGTTCTGTCTGTGTGTTGGTGATGAACTGTCAGTTCTATCTGGTCAATAGATGATACCTAATGGTCTGCCCTTCTCGCACGGTTAGACTGACTGACTGGTGGGTCAACTGTTCATTATGGGACCCTGCTCCTGATTGGACTGCCTCTTCCTGTCTCAACAACAGGTCCACTGTTTCTTTACCTCCGTACTCGCCTGACTAATTGGCTGGCTATCTGATGCTCGACTCACCTAACAAGGACATACTCTTTGGTGCCAAAGCTCACATTCTGCCCGTGGTAGCCGAGGGTTTGATGGTGCACACTGGACCATTCCTAGTCTCCTAAACCTGCCTCCTTTCTCTTAGCCATCCATGTCCTTCCCCACCCACCCACCCACCCCCCACCGACTCAGCCCAGAGAAGCTAAAGTCCTCGCCCTTCAGGAGGAAGGCCAACGGGGTGGACAGCCTATGTCTGCTCCCCATGGGTGTGGGAGAGACGTGACAAACCCATCCCCGGAGAGCTCCCCAGGGCCTGACGGGGGAGCCTCATGCTCAAGAGGGTCCAAGTGCACTCCAGTGGGAGGGAGCAGGGCCTGCTCAAGTGCTATTGACGGTGGCACACTGTGGGGAGCCGTTTCAGAGCCACCTCTGCGGTTCAGAGACCGGCTGACCTCCAGGGCTCGGCATGCCTTCATCCCCGGCATCTGGAGACCCTCAGAATGGAGGGGAGGCAGGGAACAAGTGCAATGCTGTAGGGGAGACGGAGGGCATGGTGCCTTCTGTTGGCAGGCTTGCACTCCTGTTAATAGAATTCTGCCCAGAGGCTGCTCAGGCTGCCCTCCTACAGCCCTTCCTCTTAGACAAGCTTCAGCTGATGGGACGTCAAGGGAAGGAGATGGGCAGAGAGGAGTTTGGAAGCTTCTAGATGGAAAGGAACCTCCCAAGGATTTAGTTTGTGACCTCCTTAGGTTTGACATCAAAGGGTATGAAACACTCCACGGCCCCACCCCCCCCACACCCCGCTCCAGGCTCATGGGAAACCCGGTCTGGTGCGTCCTGATAAACCGCCACGTGTAGCTGGCTTTGTCTCCACGTTCCTCCCGCCAGGTAGAAATGAGGGTTGGGGCCCATTTTGTCCCCCGCTGTATCCCCACTGCTTAGAACAGTGCCCAGACAGAGATGTTGAAAAGTTCATCTTCTTGTTCCCTCTCACCAAGAGGACGGTGTCAGACATGCAGTTCCGCACCTTCCTGTTCCCTGGTGACATGCATGAATCGCAGAGACAGACGAGCGCCCTCGCTTGTTTGCATGGCTCCGGATCTTCCCTGTCCAGGCAGGCCAGCCCTGGCGGGGTCTGTGCCTGGAGCAACCTTAGCTTCCTGTTTGTGTTTCAACTCGGCCACGGTCAACACACACTCAGTGCCTCCAGGAGGGTGATGAGCGTCAAGCACAGGTGCACCCAGGAATTCAGCCAGTCCACCTGTGGTCCACCCCGACTCGGCCACGGCTTAGCTCTGGTCAAGAAGACAAGCTCTCAGAGAGGCAAGGGCGCTTGCTCGTGGCCACATGGTGGACTCCACTACCCAGATGTCTCTTTTGCTGCTTGCTGGCGACCAGGCTGGATTTCCCCAGCCCTCTGAGCAGGCTGCCCGGGGTGGGTCACCCACATAGGACAGACCTCTGGCAAACTTCTCCGCTCGGCCTCCGCAGGTGTCTGCGTTGGCTCTGGAGGGTGGGTAGCCAGAGAGACCCAGAACATTCCTCCAGAGCTGTGGTGAGGACAGTGGTTCTTTGTGTCAACCCCATTTCCCCCACCCCCCACCCCCAGCAAGGGCACCCTTGACTGTTACATTTAGAAGAGGTTTGCTACAGGCATCTACTGGGTGGAGGCCAGTGATACTGCTAGAAGAGTCCCCGACACACACACACACACACACACGCACGCACACACGCATCATACAGCGTGAATGTGCCCCAATGTCAACAGTGTCAGGTCTGTGAAATGGCCTGGATCCGTCTTCTGGCCCTACCACTGAGAGACCTTGGGCAAGTCGTGTGTCCATTGTTGTCTCTTGGTCAGATAGAAGTAAGAATGGTCCCTACCTTCCAGATTTCATGGGCTACTCCCTCGGGAAGAAATAGAAGCCATCGGGAATCCTCAATAGCAACATAGATCCTAGGTGCCTTTCTCACGGTCACTGAGTATCAGGTAATCTCAGGTGAAGTCGTCAAGTGAAGTCCCTCTGAGAGGGTTGTCCTAACACTCAAACCAGACAATCCTGGGCCAACTATGTGAGGTGCTGAAGGGAGAATGCCCTGGAAGTGGAAACAGCAGGTGCAAAGGTCCTGGGGTAGCAGTGCACCGCCAGGGTCTAGGAACAGGGAAGACCAACGAGCTGCCCTGGAATATGGGAGATCAGAGAGAGGAAGGTGGACATCAGGTGAGCGCCTTCCCCTCCCCCACCCCAAGTTGGCATCTAGTCGGTGGTCAAACCCAGATTTTAACACAAATCTCAGGATTCACAGCCCAGTGCTCTCTCCGGGGCTAGACCTCTCTCTTCTGATACCCCTGCTCTCTGCCTCGCCCAGCAGAGGCAGTTGTCTCTGAGGGCTCTGTGGACCCCCTGCTGCCAGGAGCTGTGGGAGCAGGTCACATTGACCCTCCCACTCCCCATGCCATGACCCAACATCAGTTGAATTCCAGCTTCACCACTTCCACCTGCCACTGCGGTTTTGGGCAAATAGCTTTAGCCCTCTGAGTCTCCATTTCCTTTCCTGCCAAATAGGCCTATTTATAAACGCCCCCTAAGAAAAGCCGTAGCAGAGCCCTGGTGGCATGGTGGTTAAACGCAGGGCTGAGAACTGCAAGGTGAGTGCTTTGAAACCACCAGTCACCCCAAGGGAGAAAGAGGGGCCTTTCTACTCCCTTAAGGTTTCCGTCTTGGAAATCCACAGGAACAGTCCTGTCCTGTCCTACAGGCTCTCTCGGAGTCAGACCTGACACGATGACGGCGACTTTTCGGAAGACAATGAGAGTGGTTGGCCCACCCCAAGTGTTTAGAACAGGAGTAGTTGTGACCCACCGTCACATGGGCTGTGGCTCATGAGGACTCCATGCCCAATGGAAGGAGATGCTGGGGGTTCTGCCCTGGCTCATCCTCACAGTTGTTAGTCTGCCCTGGTTCATGGTCAAATGCCTCCCAATGACCAGTCCTGTCTTGGGCACTATTCCACTGTGATCGGTTGGGTTTCCATTGACCTATGTGCAGGAGTAGATTGCCTGTGCTTTCTTCCCAGCATGCCTTAGTCTGGAAGTTCCACTGAGACCAGACTGCCACAGGTGGACCCTGCTTATCATTGACATCCAGTGTCACAGCGTCCAGCCACAGATGAGCCTCCCCAGTGCTTATAACTGCTGACCATGGTTGTTTGGGGTGTCTTGGTCTTTGACTCCTGACATGTTGGTTTTTGTGGTGGACTGGGGTGATTCTAGCTCCGGTCACTTGGAGGCGGGAAGAAGAAGGAGGGAGGGCTTCTGGGGAAGGGCCCGTCTTCTGGTAGAGACAGATCTCATCCCACGGGGGAGTCCCAACACTAAGGGAGGGAGAGAGTGCACTGTGAGTTCACATCATGCGCCCCCCCCCTCCCTCCAGCTGGAGCTGACACCGGGGCACACATCATGAGGCCGGCCTAGGCCCCCACACTCAGAAAAGCCCCATACTTTTGAGCCAGCAGCCCCTCATTTTCCTGGCGTTCTGTCCTCCCACGGTGCTGGCGCAAAGGCGAATGGGGGAGCATGCCGTGCCCAAACATCGTCCTGGACCCCAGGCTTCATTTGGTTTCTCTTCTAATTTAGAAAAGACACAGCAGACCTTTTGGGGGGCTCCGACTACTGTGGACCCCAGCCTCTGTCCACGGCCAGGGCCCGGCCAGAAGCAAGGGGAGAGGGAGAGGAGGACGAGAAGGAGGAAGGCAAGGAATAGGAGGGACTCGGACGGACACACAGACATCACATCTGCACGTGACGTCTCACACAGCCGCTTGAATCAGCACCCTGCCACCGAGAGTCTGCTGGACTCCTGGAGCTACCACCCCTGTCTGCCCACTCCCAACTGTGCCCGAGGGGCCTCTGGCTTCTCCTTCGCCAGGTGCTCCCCGTTTGAGCACAGAGGTCCGTAGGGAACCCCTGAGAGGGGTGGAGAGGACCAACCACTCCCCCCTCCTCTCACACAGGGGCTCTAGACGTCACACGCCCCCCTTCCCGGACGGGGCCTGCCCTCACACCACGCTGTGGGCCACACGTGGCAGGCAGCCAGCTTCGCCGTTGTCTTTCGCAGGCAAGTACACAGCTGTTTACTCCCCAGTAAAATGACCTTAATTTACAAGGCATAATAACTAATACCAGATGATTACGGCCATTAATATTTATGGGTTGGCACTCCCAGGAGGGGACCTGGGTGCTAATTGACACTCCGATCCGGGCCTCTTTTCTCAATGAGGCTTCCCGTTTCCGGCGGCTGCTCTTGGTTTCAAAGCGAACCCGTTCCACAAGGCGCCTTCTCTGATTTCTCTCAGAATCCCTACTTGTCGTTGTCTGGTTCTGTCAGAGCCTGGGGGAGGCCCAGAGCGGTGGGGAAGGGCGGGGTGGGTACCCAGGGGGGACGTGGATGACTCGGAATGGGGGAGGGGGGATCTTTGCTTTCTCCCCCCCCCCCAGGAGGAAGCGGTGGGGAGGAAGGTGCAGGGAATATAATGCATTCTCCCAGAAATGGAGCCACATCTCATTCGCCCACGTCTTCCTCCATCTCTGCTCAAAAAAGAAAAAAAAAAAAAAGATAGAAAAATTTTTTTGGTCTTTTTACATAAGCTGGAATCAAAATCAACCACTCCCAACGCCCCATCTCTGGGCTGGGTGAACAAGTGGGGATGTAAGAGGCGTTCTGCATGTAGGGCCTAGATTGGAGAAGGTAGGTTGAGCCCTCTCCCTCTTCCTGATTGCCCAGTAACTGGGGGATGAGGGGGAGGGGGAGGGTGGAATGATGCCTGTATAGAGGAGAGAGTCGCCTTGTCCTCTCCTCTCTGTTTCAGGTGGAAGACGTCTTACAAATGGGTCGCATGCTGCCATGGAAACCAAAGCGCTTCCTTGGGAAGAGAGAGGGGTATGTCCCGCCTGGGCCTAGGTTGGGTTACAAGCTCAGAATGCAGTCAGGCCTGTGTGGGACTCTGGGGCCAACAGGGTGCTGGGGTGAAAGGGCACCCTGATCCCCCCCATGAAAGATGACACTGCTGGCTGGTTGCAGGAAGTACCTGCTGGGCAAGAAACTGGACCCAGGGTTGCCAAGCCTGCTGATTCTCTGAGAGAAGTGGCAAGTTTGGATGGTAGCCTCCTTGTCCCGGTTATTTTCATTGTGGGCAAAGAGTGCAATTATCAGTCTTTCAGGCGGGGGTGGGGGGGAGGCCTGAAGGGAACCTATCCATCGGTGGCCCTGTTGAGCAACTGTGTCAGGGGACATTTGGGAATCTGAGCAGTCACTGGCAAAATGGTGACTCCGCCCAGGATGCTTTTGGGGAACTGTGTAGGAAGGACATCAGGGAAGACAGCTTTGTAAGGAAAAGGAAGGTGGGGAGTGGCGAAACCCCCCAAGTAGACTCAGAGTCAGGAGCTGGGAGTTCGGATCTCCTGGACCTTCTGCCTGTCCAAGAGCAGGCGCGATCTCCCCGTTGATAAGGCTGGAAAGAGGTGTCTGCATTTGCAGCGGGGTGTCCAGCCACCATGCTGGGTTCCTCTTCTGCTCTCTGGCCGGGTTTTCTGGGAGGACTGCCGGTAAGAGATGGGGCAAGGCTTCTAGGACATTCTTGGGGCGAGTGTGGATATCTGCTCTTGAGAGCCTCCTGGGACTCCCAGAGAGACCGCTTGGCACCCTCCAGGCTCCGCCATGATCTCATTCCTGGTACCTGTCAAAAGCTTGGTCATCGAGATGCTTCCCCAGACCCTCCTCTTTTGTTGTTCATGACTCTCGCTCAAAGTCCGCCCCAGAATAGTTTCCCGTGTGTTGGCAGAGCTGTACAACCACCGCCACGATGCAATGGTCGAACCTGCTCACCACTCTGCCGAGAAAGCCTGTGCTCATCAGCACGCCGGCTCCCTGCCGCACGGGCCCGCTTCCAGGACCCTGCTTTCTGTTCCATCCCAGACATGGCCTGAATGGCATCAGGCACTTGTGCACCATCACTTGTGCCCAGTCCCTTTCACTTAGGAGACAGTGTTCTCAGGGCTCGTCTATGAAACACTGCACATCAAGCGTTTGTTCCTTTTTGCGGCCAAATAGTATATTCTTGTCGGTATCCGCCCCATTTTGTTTATCTTCATCAGTGGATAGACATTTGGGTCGATTCCCTTTGGGGGGCGATCATGAGGAAAGCTGCCAAGAACAATTTGTGTACACGCCTTTGTGCGGACCAACGCTCTCACATCTCCCAGCTCTATACCTCGGAGTAGAATTGCTGGGCGGTCCAGCAGCGCCGTCTGGGAAGTGTCGGGTTACTGTCCGAAAAGTGGTTGGTTCAAACCCAGCAGCCGCTCCAAGGGAGAAAGCTTAAGTTAGCCGCTTCCAGAAAGATTGACAGGCTGGGCAACCCCACCTGGGATCACTGTGAGAACCGACTTCGTGACACTAGTTTAAGAAAAAAAAACCAAAAAACAAAAACCTTACTTACATGTGCAAAATGTGATCTATATACCATTGACATATGTATTGATCGTGATAGTTGTATGAGCCCCCAATAAAATGATTTATTTAAAAAAAAAACATCAAAACCTTACTTATAGCAAAGTCTAAGGAGCCCTTCCAAAGCTTCGGGTTAGACTGTGGAATGCTAAGTGTTGTGGCAGCCACAGGTGAGCAGTTCAAGGGCACCCGCTGCTCCGCAGGAGAAAGGCAAGGCTGCTCCTGTGAAGACGTCTCGTCTTGGAAATTCTAGGCAGGTCGCTGTGAGTCGGAAGGGCATTGATGGCAGTGGTTTTGTCGTCTGTGGGTTGGTTGCTGGTAAAGTCTAAAGAGCCCGGGTGACGCGATGATTAAGCTCTTGGCGGCTAACCCCAATGTGAGCGGTTTGGACACGTCAATGTCGGTGCGGGAGGAAAGAGCTGGTAGCCCGGCCCCATCAGTAACTCTTAAGGGGCAGTTCCACTTTGTCACCCGTGGTCACTGGGAGTCTGATGGGCTCTGAGGAGCATTGCCAGCTGCTGCTCCCTGAGCCTCTTCTCCCCCCTGGTCTCTGGTGTCACCTGGATCAGAGATGCCCTGGGACCCCAAGGCTGCTACTCCCAGCTGGGGCCTTCCCAGACCTCTCTACCTGCAGACGCTACCTTCCAAGATTTCTACCTGCCCTGGCTGTGAGCAGGGGATGGTGGGCGTGACCTTGCCTCTGTGTGAGCTTTGGTGGTCTACCAAGCCCCTCTGAGCTTCAGCCTGCCTTCCGCCAAACGAGGACAAAAGCCATGCCCAGTGTGAGACGCGTAAAGCAGTCACTATGGAGGAATGTGCGGGAAAATCTTCGCAGTCGCAAACGATGGCAGTGCCCGAGTCACTCGCTCAGCTGGCCCTGGTAGTGAAGCAAGTAAGCACCTGGCTGCTACCCCCAGAGAGATAGCAGTTCAAGCCTACCAGTAAAAACCTGACAAACTGCTCCTGCCACCAAGATTCCAGACCAGGAAGCCCCACCGATCACTTGTGCCCCAACACACCGGGCCATGGGGAGTCAGACCTGATTTAAGGGTACCTGGCCACATGCTGCCTGATGGGGATGTGGTACTGACCCCGGTCGACAAAGCCCAGGCCTTCTGCCGTCTGAGATCCGAGTCTCCTCGGACACAGACGCTGTATGGCCAACTGCTCTCTACTGTGGAGCAGACCTGACGGCTTCAAGCCTTAGCCTTGCCATCTATACACTGGAGGGGTGTGGGGGGTGGTGTTATGCAATGGAGTTCCCATTTCTCCTCCCATTCCTCTGGACCCTGTCAGTAAAATGGGCAGACCTGCACTGCAGCCTCTGAACATTCCTGGCTGCTAATCCTCGTGGGATTGGGGGTGGCGGGGACCCACCCAGCTTGCCCAGCACGAACCAGAGGACAGAACAAGGAAGACAGCCAGCCTTGGAAGGACACAGGGTTGAGCGTGACCTAGCTTGCCCCTCGCCTCCACCTCTTCTGGGAGGTGATAATTCCCTCCGCCCCAGGCAGCTCCCAGCCTCACTAGCAAGATTCCCCACCACCACCACCCCCTGCCTGTTCTTGCCTGCAACAGAACCCAGCCTGGTGGTCCAGACCCAGCTGCTGGGCCACAGCTGACAAAGGGGGCCCCCCCAGGATGTGTGTTCCTCACGAAGAACAAAGATGTAGGCAGAAGCCTAAAATAGACACGGAAAAACACTGCTTTTTGTTTTCTCCCTGGAAGGGTGGCTGAGTGACGCACGGCAGGGGACCCGCGACTCATCGGTCCTGAAATCACGGTTATTATGCGGCAACCCAAGCAGGGGCCTGGGAGCTGAGGTGCACCGGGATATGCCCCAACCCCCTTCCCTGTACACATACCAGAGAGCTGGAGCCAGCCTTGATACCCAAGGTGATTGGCTCACTCGCTCCCACCCATATGGCTACCGTCTCCATTTGCCTTCCTTTCCTTCCTCCGAGGTGCCTCCCCATTACCGCAGATGAAGCCCAGAATGGCTAGGGACGCACTCCAAGCCACCCTGCTCTAAGCCACACAGGACTTTGCTGGCCTCTGTCCTCCTGTCTGTAGAGCAGAGCTTGCCCTACACGTTCATGGTTCTGCCCTTTGCCCACCCAGTGGTCTCCCCTAGAATGCCGGGATTCATCCCGCAACTCAATTTGTATTGAGTAAAGCAAAGTGGATGGGTGTGGGCGTGGACAAAGGGGGTATGTGACTAGTTTGTCTAACTGAAAAGCTCAGGGCTTCAGGCAAGGCTGAATCCAGGTGCTCCATCCCACATTGCAGTCAGTCACCTAGATGCCTCCATTCTCTGGACGTTTCCCTCTGTGTGACTTCGCTCTTGGGAGCTGTCCTGCACAGTGCCAAAGATGGCTCTCTCTCAGCAGCCGGAGGCTGGCATCCATCAGTACATTAACTTCCGTAGGTTCTGGTGGTTGCCCCAGATTGTTCCACATGGCCAGCCTGCATCAGTCACTGTGACCATGAGTGAATGAATGGTTCTGACCATCCAGGTTGGGGCCATGTTCTCCCACCTGGAGCCATTGTTGACAGGGGCAAAGCGGTGGCTCCCACAGAAAAATTGGGGAGTTGTTACCACATGCTGGACAATTATAAACAAGAGGTGCTCATAACCATTCTCCCAGCCCTCGTCTCTGCTCTGTCAGTTCTAACTCTGAGCAGATTTCAGTGGAATGCTAATATCTGGGAAGAGGACGATGACAAAATTTCTGGGCTGGATACATCCTCTTTCTTGGACTCCATTTACTCCAACAAAATTGTTGGACTTAAAGCTTCCCCAAGGTCTTTCTGCTTTGACAGAAAATCCACCGCAACAAACAACTCTTCCTTGTTGCTTCCCAATCCGAAACAAGAGAGCCAGATCAAGGGGTGGACTGTCAGCAAAGGCCAAATGATGTATTGTGATTCTAGTTCCCGCTTATCAAGCACATATCATTTTTCCAGGCTCTGGAAAAGGAGCCCAGGCAGCCCACTGGTTAAGCTTTCTGCTGCTCCCTGAGAGAGTGGCAGTTCGAACCCACCAGCCGCTCGACTGGAGAACAACGAGGCAGACTGCTTTCGAACAAAATGAGTCTAGGAAACGCTATAGGGCCATTCTGTTCTGTTTTAGAGGGCTGCTGTGGGTCAGAATCGGCTCGAAGAGAGTAGGTTTTCTTAGGGTCGTGTTCTCAATTTGTCCATCAACTCACAGAGTTCTCTGCTATTACGCATGAGGAAACAGGAGGCTGGGATCGGAGAAGATGCCTGACCCTTCACCACTAAGCTTCCTGCCTCCAGGTCAAACTAAAGACCTCCGGAGAGCTCAGCCGCAGGCCTGTGTTGCAAGCGCAGAGACACCTCTCGCCCCTGCCAAGACGGACCATGGTCGCCTCAATGAATGAAGAGAACCTTTGACAGACAGGAACTCTCCTGAGCCACCCCAGAGCGTGACTGTGGCTCAATCCCACCTAGACACCACCGTGAGAGCGGATGAGAAAATGAGCGTCAGTGGTACGAGTCACCTGCCTTCTTTTCAAGAGCATCTAAACATTTGGCTTTCATTTTGTTTTGTTTTGTTTTTAAGTGAAATCTTCCAAATGTATCAACATTAGCGGTTAATTAAAAAAAAAAAAAAGCCCTGAAACACCCTTCAAGCCAGACAACAGATTTGGCTGATGGCCGAGCATCCCTCTCCTGGGACGTCCCCTAATGATCAGAGAAACTAAGCCACAGGTGTGTGCTGCATTAGCAATAGACAGATTTGTAGTGTCTGTTTGTCAGGTAGAGGCTAGACGGGGCCTTTCCTCTGAGGGTGGTCTTGATCGAGTATCTCTTAGGAGATGATGTGGGAGCAGAGGCTGAAAGGAGAGAAGGGAGTCAGGGGATTGGCTCTCCAGGGAAGGATCTTTCCAGGCAGGCGGGAGAGGAAGTGGCCAGGCTCCCAGGTAGGAGGGGGCTGGGACGTTCAAGGTATAGCGACAAGGCCAGTGTCGTCACCAAGCCGGGGCTTGGGAGGAGAAGCGGATGAGCGAGAGCTCACCAAGTCCGGATCTGCCTCCACAGGGCCTTGCAGGACCCTCAACAGTCGAGTGCACACTTTGATGAAGGAATGCAGGACTTGCTCGGGAATATGTGTCTCTGCTATGGGTGTGACTGGTTTGTCTTAGGTCCTGGGTCTTCAGTGTGACCCTGGCAGCTCGGCCTCTGGTTGGCACTTCTGAACAGCCGTCAGTCCATGAGCACCGTTCTTGTGCTGCTTAGAAAGGCTTGGGTGTGGTTGAGGCAGACAGGCTGAGAGGAACCCAGGCAGGAGGAGCTGGGGTCAAACACCCCATCGGATCACGTGTTGGTCTGTTAGCAGGTGAGAGATCCCAGGGACCCAGACCCTGCACGGTGAGGCCATCAGAGTGCCTGATCGCCAGTCCTTACAACTCTCCCATCAGACCCTGGTGAACCCACTGGTAGTGCCTCACAGCGGGCCTACTCCTGTCCTCGGCCGCACTCAGCCTACGAGACTATTTTCTGCCTTGGTTCAGGCGCTGGCATCCCAGCTGCTGGCAGGAGACTCAGAGGGGTTGCCATGGCGACCCTCGGGCATGGATTCCCAGAGATGCACTCTGCATCCTCCCAAGCCTGATTGGGGGGGGGGGGGGGGGGGGGGGGGGGGAGCGTGACTCACTGTTAAATATATCGCTGCCGTCCCAAATTGGCTGCTCAGCCCCAGCAGCCGGATATGGGGCCAGGCAGCAGCATCTGGGGGCGGAGTGGGGTTAGGAGGCTGAGAGGCACGCCCTCCCGTGTGCCTTCTGAACCTCAGGTGTTCCCAGGTCTCTCCCAGCCGTTACCTGTGCCGGCTTGTTCCTCTTCCCATGGCCAGGCTGCCTCCCAGGCTGCCACTGGCTGGCTGTGTGACCTCGTGTAAGAAGCTTCACCTCTCAGGGGCCCCAGAATCCTCCTCTGTAAAATGTGGGTCGCCTAAATGCCAACTGTCTGGAACTGTGAAGGGCCTGGGAGTCTCACCTGCCTGCAGGCTAACAAGTGCATCTGTCTCAGCTTTGTGGATTCCTGCAGGAGACCTAAGACTCCCCACAACTGATACCTTAAGCTTCCTGTCATCCCCGCCTCCACCCTCCACCATCCCAAGCTCCATGAGAGCTATCCAGAATGACCCAGGTGGATGTTGCACGTGTATTGGGTCTGTGTCACAGCTGAGGACCCCTAGGTTTAGGGGCCATCCAATTGTCTATAAACGCAAACCAAACTCACTGCCACCCAATCAGTTCTCACTCATAGCGGCCCTACAGGACCGGGTAGACCTTCCCCTGAGTTTCTGAGACTTCAGCCCTTTAAGGGGGTAGGAAGCCCCGTCTTTCAGCCCAGGAGCTGTGTGGTGGTTTTGAACTGCTGATCTTGCGGCTAGCAGCCCAATGAGTAACCCCGGCGCCCCCGGGGCTACTGAAAAGCCTGCCCAACATTCGGCTCAGAGGGTGATAAGATCTTTCTTACCTTGGTCAGGAAACAACTCTGCCCTCTGCTCTCTGCCGGGAGATAGCATCTCTGCCTTCCGAGCATGCCAGGCACGCACCCTGGAGAAGAGAACCTAAGGCAAAGTTCCCTAAGACACTTGTCCAAGAGTGATGCAGAGCTGGGAGAAGCCTTGCAGAATTCGCCCGGTGTGACTTTGTGGAGTGGAAGGGATGAGCAAATTAGTTTCCCCAGGGTTCTGTGCTTTGCCCAGTGCCTGGCACAAGTCAGCACTTAGCCAGGAACCTTGGTTGCACAGTGGTTACATGTGTGGGGTCTAATGCAAAGACCAGTGGTCGAAACCTACCGGCTGCCCCATGGGAGGAAAAAAAAACCTGAAGACCGTCTCTGTAAAGATGACAAGCTAGGAAACGGGGAGCCAAGATCAGGGGCTCAAGCGGGAAGAGACTGCTTCAAAAATGATGATGGCTGCATATGTGCCAATGTGTTTGACACATTGGAGCAATGTGTGAATTGTGATAAGAGATGTAAGAACCCCCCATAAAAGTATTTTTTTCAGATGATAAGCTAGGAGACTTAATGGGACATGGAATCAACTCAATAACACACAAGTACGGCCGGGGAGGGGGGGGCGTATTCCTACCTGCAGCTTTGATGGAGCCCCCAGTTACCTTCCCCATACAGCTTTCATGCCCCGGGTCCGAGCCATCACCCTGACAGCCCTGACCCTGTCAGATCTCCCCTGGGTGATGATTCCAACAGCGTGGTCATAGTGGCCATGGTGGTTTGGGCCCAGGATTGGGAGTCTAACTTACATACCATAAAACTAATTCACTCGTTGGAAACAGACAACCCGGTGGGTTGTCCCGGTTTTACAGAGCCGCATGGCCATCACTGATCTCTCCTTTCTAGAACATTTCTGTCCACTCAAAAGGAAATCCCATGCCCACTGACCGTACTCCTCACACACCCCAAGCCCCAGATCCGTTCTTGTCAAGTCAGCTTTACCCACGGCACCTCCCCACCCCACCCCCACCTCACCTCCCAGCCATCAGAACGGAAGTGTGCTTGCCAGGGCTGCTTTGGGGACAGGCATCCAAAGGGTCCCTTCTGAGGAACCTCAGAGTGGGCTGGAACTCTAAGCTTGGGGTTAGTAGCTAGCTCACCATTTGAACTCTCAACCCTAACCCCGCCTCCACCTCCCTCAAAAAGAACCCTCCTTGCCATTCAATGGATTCCTGCTCATGGCGGCTCTGTTGAACAGGGTGGAAGCGCCCCGGTGGGGTTCCGAGGCGGCGAGTCTTTGTGGAGGACCAGACAGCCTCCACAGAGCTTTCTCCTGCGGAGCGGCTGGCGGGTTCAAACCATGGACCTTGCCAATGAGCAGCTCCATGCGTGACCCGCCGTCCCCCTGGGTCTCTGACCCTCCACCCCAGGCTCCCACCGACCAACCAACCACCCCACTGCCTGTCTCTGTGATGTCCCTTCGTCAGAAACATCATATCCATGGGATCATACAACAGACCCGTAAGCATTTAGGACTGGCTGCTTCCGCCCAGCCTCCTGTCTCCAAGGTTCATCTGGGGTGCAGGGGCTCTCGTCCCTGCACCCATCTGATGACCGGGTCATGCTCCCTTGCCAGGAACAATCGATGTAGCCGGTCACCATCACGGAGTCCCGCAGAGGATTTCCCGAGGGAGAGCAGGGAGGGAGGGCTCTTTGGGCGTCCCCTTGAGCGGGGAGGGGTCGCCGACTTTTCCTGCTCAGGTCCTTCAGGGAGCCCTGCTTCAGCCGGGTCCTGTCCTCCAGGCCCTCTGGGCAGTTCTGAGATCCCTTAAAATAGGAGTGAGAGGGCCGAGTTTTAGAGAACGTCTAAAACCATGGCGCAAACCCACGTCCGGGAGAAAGAAGGCAAGAAGCCAGTCCAAGAACCCTGCTGAAGCAAAAGTGGCGTTCTCGCAGATTTTTATAGGTTAAGCCTCCCCGCCTCTTCCCGGTGGCATCTCCATGGCAGCGTAAAGACACCAGGGGAAGAACAGAAAGAACGAACGGTTTCTAGAGCTTCCTACCCAGCGGCCCGCTCCCTTTGATATCCAAACAGAACTTCAGCAACCAGGGTTCATTCCACACACCCAGAAAAACCATCTCACAGCCCCAGCTAACCAGGTCAGAGGAAAAAACCAAATGTCTCCATCCCGGGGACACGTCCCCTTGACCGCTGAGCATCTCCAGGTGTGTCTGATCAGCCACGAACGCTGGCTTCCCAGGGACGAGCCCACAGCTGAGTCGACAGCCTGAACAGAGAGGAGAACAAGCCAGCGGATGATGCTCTCTGGCCCAATCTCGTACCCAACTTAAAAGAGCCAGAGCCCTGGTGCCACAGTGGTTATCCATTGGGCTGCTAACCATGAGGTCAACAGTTGGAAGCCACCAGCTGCCTCTCAGGAGCACGATGGGGCTTTTTATCCCCCTTACAGAATGACAGTCCCAGAAACCCACTGGCACAATGCTCCCCTATAAGGTGGCCGGGAGCTAGGATTGACTAGATGGGGCGAGTTTGGTTTGGTTTTGGTTAAAATAGTCAGACCTCTCTGTGGTGATGAAAGGCCTACATCTGGGTCCCGGGTCGTGGGAGGGCCCAGGAAATACTCCTCCCAAGGTTGGGGAGGTGTTCTGGTGACCGATGGCTATATAAGAAGCCACCCCAACACTTAGGGACTTCCATCGTTGCTTATCTGTTTGCTTGTGGGTCTGTGATCTGGACAAGGCCCGGGGAGGCTGGCCTGGCTCAGCTTGTCACGTGGCTTTAGCTGAGCTGACCCATCAGGCAAGGAAGGTTGGTGGTTGATTGAGCTTCCTCACAGCATGGTGTCTGATTTCCAAGAGGACGTGCAGCAGAAACAGGAAGTGACGTCACCTCCTGACCCACCCCCCACCCCCCATGATGTTGGCACACCTGTGGATCAGAAATTTGGGAAGGAAGTCCTCTCCCAAATGATCAAACCTCAGGGTCCATCCTGGAACAGGGCATGCCTTCATGATGGCCAAGGTCATTTGAGGCCATCTGAAACCGCTGGCCTCCTCTTTCTCCCAAGGCGTGGCTGCTGGATTTGAACAGCCTAACTTTCAGTTAGCAGCCCGTTGCCTTCGCCGCTGCCCTTCCAAGTAGGTATCAATATTATGAAAGGGCATTTATGTGGTTGAGTGCCAGCAAGTCGACCCGATTCATAGCAATCCTATAAGACCGTAGACCCGCCCCACGGGATTCTTTACTCTGGATTTGCCAGGTCTTTTCTCCCATGGAGCTGCTGATGGATTTGAACCATCTACCTACCTCTCCGTTAGCAGCCAAGTGCTGAACCATTGTGTCACCGGGCTCCTTCATGACTGAATGTGTACGGCAGAACGATTGTCTCTTTGGAACTAGGACCCTGAGCTTGTACATGGCCACAGTGCCTCTTTACAAAGAAAGAGCTAATTCCTGACTCCCCTGCACACCACACACTTGCAGCCCAGCTCACCCTTCCAGCCCGAGAGCGCTCCTGTCCGACTCCCAGGAGGGAATGAAGTGCGCCTCTCGGCCACCAACGAAACGCTGGCTAATGGCCAATGGCATTGTCACCGCAGACAACAGGGCGCGTCTGCCCAGCCCACAGAGAGTGCTGAGTTTGCATTTCTTGGGGAAACAGAGAAGGAGAGAAAGAGAGAGAAGACAGAGGTCAAGACCCTGAGGCATTTCAGAATCAGTGTCCTCAAGAGTCCAGCTGGAGGCGTGGAATTCATTCACAGTCTCTTCCCACAAATCTTTATTTAGCTTTCGCTGTGGGCCAGCCATTCCCGAGGGGTTGAGGAGACAACCATAAAAAAATAAACTCAATAAATAAGGCAGGATCCTGTGACACACCGCGCTTTCTAGACAAGAGAGAAGAACCAGAGCAGGACAGTTAAATGAGTAGTCTGACAGACGTGAGGGTAAGGGGACAGGTCTTGGTTGGGGTGTGGATGCCATTTGAAATAGAGTGGTTTGGGAAGCTGTTCTGAAGATGTGACATCTGAGCAAAGACGCGAAATGAGGGATGGCGCCGGCATTTAGCGGGGACAGAGTGTTCCAGGCAGAGGGAACAGTGAGTGCAAAGGCCCTGTGGCTAAGGGAGCAGGGCTGGTGGGTTCCAGGGGCAGAGAGGTCCGCTCAGTTGGAGAGGAGGGAGAGAGGTGGGTGTGGAGAGAGAAGTCAGAGCTACAGAGGGTTACTCAGGGGCTCATGGGACATCGGAAGACCTTGGCTTTTGTTCTGAATGCATTTGGAGAGCTGGGAGGATTCTGAATAATGGCAGAAGAGCAGCATGATTCGGCTAAGGTTCTAGCAGGGTCTCTCTGGGTGAATGTGAACAACAAACTGTCTTTTAGTACAGAGATCAGGGCAACAGCAGGGTGGGCCATTATAATTTTCCAGGTGGAATTGGCTTAGTGGAGAGGTTTACGGGGGCGAGGTGGGGGGAGTGCCAGGTGGGCATGTTCCAGATACTTCTTCAAAGCATCGGGATGTACCAAGACCCCAGTGTTCTGGAAACATTGTCTTCAATAATCAAAAGGTGGAAGCAGCCTAAATGTCCAGCCACAGAATCAAGCCCGGGTGGGGTGGCAGGAGATGACATCCCTCGCCGGCAGTGGGGTCTGGTTGCTTTGGTTAGAGTCACACAGAACTGGGAGGAGACTTTAACCGGGGACTGTGAAGTGCTGTTCCCAGAAGAGGGAGGTGAAAATCAGCAGATGTGCCCCCACTCCTCCCGGAGCCTGGGAATTCCCTCTTGCCCACATGTCACCAGGAGCCAAGTTCCCAAGGGCAGGTTCAGCT
>PVJH01034772.1:0-20383 GCA_004026705.1 Nesogale talazaci
CCATCCTGGTTTCCCCATATCTCCAGCTCCCCTCTATGCCAGTGTGACTTCTCCAGTCCATCTGGATTTGCAAGGTAGAGTTGGGACCATGATGGTTGGGGGACAGGGAGGAAGGCTTCAGGAACTAGAGGAAACTTGTATGCATCATCACTGCCTGGCTGCCCCCCGACTGGTCTGTCTCCTCCCCGTGTCTCCCCTGGGAATTTTGTTTCTTAATAGAAGTTAGAAAATGAGTACTTCCTGCAATATTTCCAACTCTAGCTTCTTTAGGGACAGAAGAACCAATTAGGGACAAAAGAACCAATCCAATCCAATCTAATGTCACAGGTTGTAGTTTTATAAAGAGGTGACAAGCAATAATATAAATTATCACTCATCTCTTAAAATGTTAAATTTTATAGGTAGTCTAATTTAATCTTCACATCCTCCACAGGAAGTCTGATTGTCATTTTAAAACAAGAGGAAACTAAGAGAAGTTATGTAATTTGTCCTAGGTCTCAGAAACAGTTTATGAGCTAGGACCTCAGAAGCCTACCTCAGCCAATGAATACTTTGTTTTCCTGGGTGAATTACTAACCTCTTAACCTCAGGTTCTCCATCTGTATGAGAATTACAGGATCGGGCTGAGCCCCGGTGGCGTAGTAGTTGTGCGCGGGACTGTGGCCCACTGGGATGGAGGTTCAATTCCAGCAGTGGGGCTGGGCCTCCTACTCCCACCACCAGAGAGTAGTGATGCCCCAAAAAAAAAAAAACAACAAAAAAAAGAGAATTACAGGATCCATGCATACGGCTGTTGTGTATACAAGGTTCATGTGAAGTGCTTAGCTCATAAACAGCACTGAACATTATCTCCAATTTTACTACCACTAGATACTGTCTAGCAGTGCACCAACACATTCAAACTGGAGTTAAAAGAAAACGCGAATGAAGAATATATTATTGCTGTCAGTCAGATGGATCTTCGCTAAGAAATTTATCAGGAAAAGGTTTACCTGAAGAAATACAGTCAATTAGTATAGCCCTTCTAGCCAGTCTTTAAGTGATACATTGTAAAGTCAGGCCTCGACACCTGCAGTGATAATCCCATTCTGGGGGAATACTTCTGGTATTTTGGTGAGATGTATTCTGAATCTCCATTTTACTAGGTAATGTCGGCTCAAGTCACCCATTTCCTTGGTGGTATGGTCTGACAGGCAAAAACCACACCCCACCAAAGCCTTTCCTTTTGTGATTTCAGCTTGCTTACTGAGCTTTGGTCGAAGCCAGAGGATCTGCTTTGACTTTCAGACATTTTGGGCTTTGGCCTCTGAACCCTGGACTTGCCTTGCCTTAGTTCAACCCTCAAACTCTTGGGACTTGTCAGTGTCATAAAGTCTGTTCTGACTCATCGCAAGCTCACACACAATAGACTCAAACACGGCCCAGTCCCTGTGCCATCCCACAGTTGTTCCTATGCTTAACCTCTTGGTTGCAGCCACTCTGTCCATCCATTTCCTTGAGGCTTTCCTCTTCTTGGATGCCTTGAGCCTCTCTCTGGCCTGGGTTCACCAGCTTCTACAGCCTTGTGGATAACAAGGTTCCTCCAGACAGAGGTTTGAACTTGGGACATCACACCCACAACCACGAACCATTTCGTTAGTTTCCTGAGTTCTTTGAGACATTGCAATGCAGCGAATTACAGCAGCCAGTTGAGGGAATACAGTGAAGGGAAGAGTGGTTGCTGATATCAGAGAATACGGAACAGTTGAACATTTGGAACATCTTTAACCTCCGCCTCCTCAGACTACTCTGATAATGCTAAGAGAAGTTATCACCACATCTGTTTTACTGACTACAAAAGGGCATTACACTATGTATATTTGACAAATTCTATATAACGCTGTGAAGGGAATTGCAGAACACTTCACCGTGTGCATACGGAGCCCTATACATAGGGGCAGCGACAATCATTCACATGACCACTCAAACAGATCAAACCCACTGCCTCCAGTCGGCTGCAGCTCACCGCGTAGAGGATCTCGTCTTTCTTTCAGGGGATACTCAAGGGTATCAAACCAGGGAAGATGCCAGGGCTGCATATTTGCATCATACTTATTGAATCTGGTAATAATGTGAGGTCTTCAACTATATGAAGAATGTGGGGGCTGAGACCCGATGGCCTAAGTGGTTGAGTGCAGGACTGTGGCCTGTGGGCTTGGCGGTTCAAATCCAGTGGCAGCTCTCAGGAGCAGCGCTGGGTAGTTCGCACGACCACCAGAGGCAGTGATGCCCACAAAACAAACAAACAAAAAAGAATGTGGCATAAGGATAGGAAATTCATCAATAATCTGAAATCTGCATATGACAGTCTTTCTTGCTTAAGTGTAGAGAACTTGAAACACTTACTGATAAGCACTTATTGATGAAGATTCAAAGTGCTTAGGAGATTACATGTCAAAATACAGAAAACACAAAGTCCTCACAACTGGACCAATGAAAGCATCACAATAAATTTTTTAAAAAGCTATAAGGTTGTTAAAGACTTCATTCTACTTGGCTTTGCAGTCAACACCCATGAAAGAAGCAGTTAAGAAATCAAATAGCCTGTATGGGCCAAGCAAGCTGCAAAAGTTATAGTTATAGAGCTGAGCCCCGGTGGCGTAGTGGTTGTGCGCGGGACTGTGGCCCACTGGGATGGAGGTTCAATTCCAGCTCCACGGAGCAAAGGCTGGGCCTCCTACTCCCACCACCAGAGGGCAGTGATACCCAAAAAAACAAAAAAAGTTAAAGAGCATAGATGTCACTTAAGAGAACTAGGATATTCCTAACCCAAGACATGATATTTCAGAGCACCTCAAATGCATGCAAAACCTGGACATTAAGTAAAATCAATGAAGAAATTAATCCTTTGAACAGTGGTGTGGGCCAAGAATATTAAATTTACCATGGACTGCCAGAAGTAAGCACAATCTGTCTTGGAAATATAGCCAGAATGTACTTTACCTCCCTGACTCTGGGCATGGTATTATCAGGAGGGCACAGTCCCTGGAAAAGGACATCACACTTGGTAGGGGTCAGCAAGAAAAATGAACACCCTCAATGAAATGAACTGGCACAGCTGTTGCTTGGGTATAGGGTAACTCAGAAGCAACGAGACAACACCTAACAACAGATAGTAAGCTTTAAAGCTTTCAAAACTGGTTTAAGGTGAATTAAAAACTGAAAGTCCAAGATTGGAAGGAATCTTAAAAAGAATGGTTGCAGTCACAACCATTGAATCATCTTACTTGCTTTTGTACCTTCTGACAATGGTGTACTGAATTAGATGCTGAGCCGCTGAGTGTGTAAGGTCAGTGTTCAAACCTCCCCATCACTCCACAGAACAATAAGGCTGTCTTGTCTGCTCCTATGAAGTTTTTAAAAGTCTTAAAAACCACAAAGGGCAGCTATCCGGTCTATAGAGTCACTATTGAGTCAGAATGAATTTGAGGCAGTGGGCTTGGTATGGTGTCTAGTCAAAAAATAAAAATAAGCAACCTATTAAAAGCCATTTTCTACACTGCCTTAACATTTTTGGATTTGTACTTTCTTTTTCTAAAGGATGTACCTTTAACACATGAATACTTGAATCTTCTGCTAAAGATTCTGCAACTTATTTTTTTTTAAATTCTCCTGATAATTTTTCACAGTTTAGAGTCATCTTAAAAGTAAATGGGTGGGCTGAGCCCCGGTGACGTAGTGGTTGTGCGCGGGACTGCGACCCACTGGGACGGAGGTTCAATTCCCGCTCACAGGAGCAAAGGCTGAGCCTCCTACTCCCACCACCAGGGCAGTGATGCCTAAAAAAAAAAAAAAAAAGTAAACGGGTTGCAGTAGGCAAACTATTCATCTAGCAATGCTCTGACAAAAGCTTTACAATAAGCTATATGGGTTGCAACTAGATTGGCATTTTATTACTTTCTGGCAGTCAACATGGGCATCAAGGTGTCTATTTGACTAATTCTGCAATTTTTCCAAGTAGTCTTAGGCTCACCAGCCGATTTGTCTGTCTTAATAGCCTCTTACTGGTAAGGTACCTAAAAAGACAGCTTATTCTCATCCTTAGGATGCATAAACCCAAGGTGCTTAGAATTTAGTTAGCAAGCTGGCACTAGAATCTAAGTCTCTGGAACCTGTGTTTACCAACTGCCGTATCCCCCTTAGAAGTCTTACAGGACAAAGGGCACTCCCGACAGCTTCAACAGTTTGCCAAAATTGCAGCAGTGACTTCTGGCAAAACACTTACCCCTTTTGGCCCTTGTGAGATAATGTGATAGCAGACACTGCTGAGTTGCGATAGTAAGGTTAGGAGGAATGCAGGCATCCCTTTTCAGATAATTTTGAAAATCTACCTATTATGTAGCATTCACGCCAATAGAGCACAGTTTTTTCATCATACAGTTAGTTACCTGGCTTATCTTCTTACACACCCTGGCTACTGCCAAGGAGAACGCTCACACGGTTCTTTACTTCTGCTCTGAATAATTATAGCAAATGTACGAGATGGCAGTTGATGCTATTCATGACCCTCCACTGCTGCAGCAGGAACACCCAGACGCAGAATTATTTTAAATATCAATGCAATTATTTTGCTTAAAAACAAAGAAAAAATATTTAAAGAATTACACAAAATCTCCCACTTCTGAAATCACAGGTAAAGACACTTTATTGGGTTGACCTTTGTTCTCCCAAGCTTTTAATATTCGGCTCAGTTTAACTTCCCTAGCAGCACTCCCTTGTGTCATCTCCAGCAGTTAATTCACAAGGTCCATTTTCTTTAACCCTTCCTCCCTCCCCCAATGTGACTGCAGGTCTTGGGAAATAAGACTTAGCCAACTCAAGGACTAGGCTATATTCGTGATGCCACGATTTGGCTTCTTGTCTATTTTACATACCTCTAAATTTAAGTCTTACAATTCCATCACACCACTCCACGCCCATCTACTGCCCACCAGTCCGTTCTGTTCTGACTCATATAAACCTCATGGGTGAGAGTAGAAACAGTCCCATAGGGTTTTAGGTAAAGTTTTAAAGGGTTTTAGTAAAGCTTCCCAGAAGTGGAAGCCCCGTTATTTCTCCCTCGAGGTGGCCGGACTCAGCTGCAGGCCTTGGGTTAACAAACAGGCACTGAAGCACTGTGTCATCAGGGGGTCCTCAAAAAAAAAAAAAAAACAACAACAAAACGGCACTAACTATTTTTCAAGAACCGAGGGCACAGAAAGCTAAGCACGTTGTCCAAGCTCACTTCACTAGCAAATGGGTCCAGAAATCATTTGAAGCAGAGCCTTACACTTCACCACGTAGCAAAACCGCTCGGCCCCTAACTTTAATCCCAACCGGATCGTGAAACTAATGACCTTGGGCAAATCACTTCGTGCTCTACAGATCCTCAGTTTCCTCCGTGGCAAAATGAGCGGCTCTTGGGCGATTTTCGGGCCCTCTCCTGCTTTTTAAAATGTCCTGTGACTTTGTGCCTGGATCACTGCCCCCCCACCCCCCCACCCCCAGTCCACATAGGTGCTGGAAACTTTTCCAACCAATACATGTTCCAGTACTTTCGGCCACCTCTTCGGGGTTCCAGCGTGCGGTCTTCGCCTCAGCGTTGCGGGCTCACATATTCGGCACCGCTAGCGCCAATCTTAAATAACATTCTCTCGCTCTCCGCTTATCACCTTTCCCCACGGCTGGCGGCAAGGGCTAGGCCCGAGCCCATCCCAGACCTCTACCCGTCCACTCCAGGCCACCTCGGGGCTTTCCAGGTAGCCAGGAAGCGGGCGGCGAAAGCGCTAGAAGCAAAGCCATCCTAAGTTCGCTTTCCCAAAGGTCAAGCGAGGCTCGGGGGCACCTGCCACGCCTCCCAACCCCCGCGGCGGCGCCCGGGCCTAGCTCCCCGTACCAGGCGGCCCCGACCGAGGCCTGGCTCCTCGTGGCCGACGCTGACGGCCGGCCTCGGGCCCTCCACACCCCGCCCGACCCCCCCTCCCCCCGGGGGCCCGACCACGCCCGGCCCGTCGGCCGCGGACGCTGCGACCTGGGCTACCTCGGGGCTCCAGGGGCCTCGGGATGGGCACAGGCCTCCCGCCTCACCTGGAGCTTCCCGGAGACCACCGGCGGCGCCCGCGCCTCCTCCCGCCCGCACACCTGGCCCCGCGCTGCAGTGGAGACAGCGGTGAAGGCGGCCCGACCGTCACGTGCCGCAAAACCAAGAGGCCTGGGCCGCCGCTGCTGCTGCCTCGCGAGCTAGCCCCACCACACGAAGCCCGGCCCTTCGTCCGCCCCTCGCCCTGAGTGGCTGTCCGGGAGGCTCAATCCCGCCTCCCCGCGCAAGCGCCGAAACGCGGTTGGCCAGCGTGACCGTCGCTCTCTGCGCCTTCCCATACGCCCCCTAGGGCTATTCTTCGTGGAGCGTGGGGATTGGCTGTAAGTGAGGCAGGAAGTGGCTGCTGGTTGGATGAGAGATGGGGGGGGGGGGACTTTAGGCCTCAACGGAATAGGTCAAGGCAGGCGCGGGCAGCCTGGGGCGGGGTCGCCACCGGCGTTCTCCCGCCTCGTTGCCATGGTGTCTCCAAAATCACGCCGCCGACGTTCTTCCTAATCCCTGTGGCCTGGGGACTCCGGCCGCCCGGGGAGGGAGTGGGAGTGGGAACGGTCGGCCATCAGAATGGCCAGGCCCACGCGCAGCGAACTTGAGGCTCCAACGGGAGCATCAGAACCCCGGCACTTAGGCCCGTGGCTTGCCGGGAGTCCACTGCACAGCACTTTGTAACTGGCCCCTGGTTATTGCAAAGTCATGACCGAGTTCTGCATCCTTAGGCCGCCTCGCTGCCTAACATAAAATGCAGTTCAGAACAACATGTACGGAAGGGGTTCAAAAACTTCGTGGGAAAACGGAGTTTTTTTAGACCATGGAATTTTCCCCTTGAACTTTTTGAAGCCCCCTTCAAATTTTTCCATTTGTGATTTTTTTTTTTTTGCCCCCAGCATGTGTGATTACACATAGGGGCACAAAGATACACTGGACAACAGGCTTGAAAGAAAGGGAGATGGCGCAATGGAAACATTAAAAATACATCACAATTTTTGTAACCTGCTTTTAGCACATCTTCAGTTTTTAATGTGCTGAGAGTCTGAGAAAATGGAACCAGCCTGAGTTTCTTTACACTGTTCTGTTCCCTGTTTGTGTACCAAAAGACTGAATCCTAAGAAGGGAAAAATAGAAGTCAGTCTCCTGCCACCTGCTGAAGTTTTAGTAGTCAACTCTTAGCTACCAAACTGACATAGGAGGATCTTGTGTTACGAGCAAAATAATATTCTGGATATCAGATATTGCAGATATAGTTCAAAATGTAATTAGAAGGATCAAGTATGTGAGTACAGGGGTATATAAGTGCTAAAAATAAAAAGATGGTGGTACCAAAATCAATTTAATGACGCTTGGGTGAGAAAAAATAGCCAGTGAAAGAGCAAGACTGGAGCTGGACATTGCAGGTTACACAGGGCTTTTTTACATGAGTAAACAGCATATACAAAAGTTGAAAAACAGGCCCGTGTGTTTGTGAACACTGTATGCAAAGTGGTCTTGCTGGAGGATGGAGTTCATGAAAACGAGTGATGGGATTTGAGATAACAGCTACCAAGTCAGGAAAGTTATGAGGTCACTTGAGAACCTTCCTTCAATTGATGAAGGAGAGAATTAGAAGATAGCAGTGCACAGCATGTAGAAACAACATGTTTCTCAATGTGGATGCTAAGGAATAAGGCAATGGACTCGGGGAGAAAGAAGTATCGACTTGCATGACGGGGTAAGGCAACGAGTTCCCAAAGCAAGAAGAAAATCAAACTTGCCTAATTCTGGGCAGTAAGAAAGCTCAGGACTGGAAAAAGTTGTTTTTTGTTGTTTGTTTGTTTGTTTTTTTTTTTGCCAAAGCATAATGTACTTCAAAGAAAGAGGCTGGGTTTTCTAGCGAAGCAAATCCAATGACACTTATGCAGAGATAAAGACATTTCTATCAAAAAAAGTGGCCCACAAAGTTGAAGAAGCAGGTAAGTCCAGTCCAGTTCAAATCCATGGATCAGATGTTGACCTGGAGGCTTTTCTGACTCTGGGCTAATGAACCAAGAAGCAGGAAGACACTGCTGGTTGATTCAGAGACAGATGAATTCTAAGTCAGCAGTCAGATCACAAGCTCTGATGGCTCCCAGGATTGGTGGTCAGAATAGCTGGGCATTGGCTCAATTTCAAAGAACACGGGAGGTCAATGAACCAGATGGAGGATTCAGACCAGAAAAGAAGCGCTCCACAGTTTCTACTTATACCTAGAATATACTTAAATAGCCATGCACCTATGGAAGCTCCCCTTCAATTCCACTCCACCACAATCTTCTTACAACTTGACTGCTCTGGCAGATCCCATCATGGAGTTAATTATACTGTGCCTAGGTCACATCATCTTAAGCCTAACTATTAAACCACAGAGAATACTAGCCCAGCCAAACTGACATGAAGTTTAACTATCCAAAATCAAAATCTTGAAGAATGAGATTTTTTTTCTTGATAATTCAAAAGGTATGTGTGCCAGTCACCTAATCAGGTGTCAATTTGAGAATTAAGATTGTAGGGGTGGAGTCCAGCCTGTCAACCTGGGGATAGCCAATGAGACATCTGTGTGTGGGCATGGCTTTCTCCTCTGAGAATTCTGGGAAACCTGGTACTTCCTTCTTGGAAGCAGGAGACACGCACATACTTTCTTGGAAACTCTCTACTGACAAGGCTCACTCCCTGGGAGACACTGCAGCTGACAAGACAGATGGCAGCGTGCTGATAGACTGAGCCCTGGAAACTGGAGCAGCCATGGGGAGACCCCTGCAGCGCTAAGATGCTTCTACCGCCACTGACTCTGCCTCCACTGGTCTGTGATTGTCCTGGTGTCATTGCATGTGCTTTGTGAGTCTGAAGAGCACTTGTAGACTGGTATATATGGGCTAATTTCATACTTATGACCTTGAATTAGACTGGGTTGGAATGTTTTCTTTGGGGGGGGGAGGGGGGCATCACTGCCCTCAGGTGGTGAGAGTAGGAGGCCCAACCTTTGCTTTGTGGAGCTGGAATCGAACCTCCATCCCAGTGGGCCACAGTCCCGCGCACAACCACTATGCCACCGGGGCTCAGCCCTGGAATGTTTTCTTAATGTACGGTTGCTCTTGTATATAAACCTCTCCCTTATATACATATGTGTGTTCATGAATTTGCTTCTCTAGTGTACCTGGACTGACACAGTACTTGTTATTATAATATTTCATCAAATAATTATATCATTCTTTAACGGTAGTGGTGGTTCAGTGGTAGAATTATTTTTGTTTTTTTGTTTGTTTTTGTTTTTGGCATCACTGTCCTCTGGTCGTGGGAGTAGGAGACCCAGTCTTTGCTCCTGTGGAACTGCTGCTGGAATTGAACCTCCATCCCAGTGGGTTGCAGTCCCGCGAACAACCACTACGCCATGGGGGCTCAGCCAGAATTATTTTTTGCCTTCTAGGCAGGAGACTTGAGTTTGATTTCTGGCCCACATACCTCAAGCACAGCCACCAACCATCTGTCAGGGGAGGCTTATGTGTTGCTGTGATGATTAACAGGTTTCAGTGGGGTTTCCAGACTAAGAAGAATAGTTAGACATGGTAATCTACTTCTGAAAATCAGCCAACGAAAATCTCATGCAGTGTAACAGTCAGATCCTATGTACTCTAGAAAGGTAGACAGTGTAGAACATTGGGTTGAAAGTATTCTGACCTTATGATAAAACTGCAGGCTGTTTTTAAAAATAATTACTTTATGAAATATCCAAGAATGAATGACTGAATTAAATATACTATATGTATGCCTAAAGTGAGATATGGTATTGCTATAAAGAAAACGAATTGTTGATGTTTTTTCACAGATGAACCTTGAAAACATTACGCTGAGAGAAAGAAGCCAATCCTTGGCCACCAGCCTCTACACACTTCTCTTGGCTCAAGCTTAAGATGCTTGCCAGCCCCTCTAGTATTTTGGATCCTCAGCTCCAGGACCAATTGAGGTTTGTTTGGTTTTTTTTTTTTAGGTTTCTGAAACTATAAGTCTTTACAGACCAATTGAGGTTTTTTGTAGAAACCTCTCCCCAAACGTTCAAACACAGGAGGCAGTCCACCAATTTGGTCTTTGAGCTAAGGTCTCTTTCAGCCCTGTCCTGAGACAGCAGTTGGAACAAGTTGCTCTCTCAGTGTGTTTCTCAGCAACTTGTTGCTGGACTCCCTGTTCCACCCTCTGAATTTGGAGCTCCTGTTTCTTCAGTCCACTTTTAAAAATCAACCTTACTGTAAAGAACCATGATTTCTATAAACATATATGCACCATGTAACCATTACCATAATGATGAGAGAGAACATTTCCATCACCCCCCAAAATCCTATAAAGTAGTGTGGGGCGGTGTCTGACTTCCCAAGGAGGTAAGAGGAGAGTCAGATTCAACACCAACTCAATGCCGATTCCAAGGAAGTGGAGATCAGACATGCCTCCACCCTTCACCTTTCCTTTTTTTTTTTTGTTTTTGGGCATCACTGCTCTCCAGTGGTGGGAGTAGGAGGCCCAGCCCCACTGCTGGAATTGAACCTCCGTCCCAGTGGGCCGCAGTCCCGCGCACAACCACTACGCCCCCGGGGCTCAGCCCCCAGAATGAAATTTCTTTAACAGCTTTATTAGCACTTTATCCACCTCTCATACAATGCAATAAATCAATCATATCAAGAAGAGTTGTACAAGTATCGCCATATTTAATCCTGGAACATTTTTTCTTCCTTGTATGCATTGCTATTCATGTAATTATCATTTTTTCAAATTGTGACAAAAACACACACAACTAAACATGCTCCAATTTCACAACTTCTACATGTATAGTTCAAGTCCATTGATCGTACTATTCATATTATACAATCACTATTGGTATCCTTTTCCAAATTTTTCCACCACCGTTAACATAAACTCAATGCCCATTAAGAGGGAAAAAAACTTCAGATCAAGAAACATTCTTGTCACCTCAGAGTAATAGCCTGATTTCTTTTTTAAAAAAGCATGGCTATCACAGGTTTCCAAGATTGTAACTTTTCCCAGTAGCAGATCACCTCATCCTACACAGCAGCTAGTGGGTTTGAACTATCAATCTTGTGGTTAGCAGTCTGATGTCTAACTCAGATGACCAGGGCTCCAACTAGTTTGGTGGTGGTTGTTAGGAACTGTCAAATTGGTTCTGACTCACTGAAACCCTATACACAACAGAATTGCAAAAGACTGCCCAGTCAACTGATGGTTCCAGGGGGGACATGGGAGATGGGGAGGAGGGGGAAAGAAGGTGGTGTTGACTGGCCCAGGGATAAGGGAACAAAAAGTGATTCAAAATCTGTGACAAGGTGGGTGTGAGAGGTTCGATAGGGATTGATCAAGAGTAATGTAACAGAGAAAAAATACTGAAACCCAAATGGAGGCCGAGTATGATAGTGGGACAAGAGGAAAGTAAAGGGAATAGACGAACTGGTGGGGTAAAGGGCATGTATAGAGGTTTAAATACAGGCATGTACATAGGTGAATATATTTATATATGATGATGGGGAAATAGATCAATGTGCATATACTTACAGGATTAGTATTAGGTCAGCAGATGGGCATTGAACCTCCTTAGTATTTCCTTAGTGCAAGAACATTTTGTTCTATTAAATTGGCATTTCATGATGTTCACCTTCCTGACATGATCACTGAAGACAACTGTGTGCATAAGCAAAGGTGGTGAAGAAAGCTGATGGTGCCCAGCTATCAAAAGATGTAGCGTCTGGGGTCTTAAAGGCTTGAAAATAAACAAGCGGCCATCCAACTCAGAAGCAACAAAGCCCACAAGGAAGAAGCACACCAACCTGTGTGACCACGATGTGTCAAAGGGATCCAGTATCAGGCATCAAAGAACTAAAAGTATATCATTATAAATCAGGGGGAGTACAGATTGTGGAAGCAAGGCCCATTGGTAAGTGAAGCGACATCCCCTTACAGAGGGGTTGCAGGGAGGAGATGAGCTAGTCGAGATACAGCGTAGTAACAATGAAATAGGCAACTTTCCTCTAGTTCTCAAAAGCTTCCTCCCACCCATTCTCATGATCCCTATTCTACCAGACAAATCCAGCTAGAGCAGGGCATATACACTGTAGCCGGAAACATGGGAAATTCAGGACAGATGATCCCTTCCGGACCAGTGGTGGGAGTAGTGATACCAGAAGGGTGGAGGAATGGTGGAGTAGAAAGGGGGAACCAATTGCAAGACTCTACATATAACCTCTCTGGGGTACAGACAACAGGAAAGTGAGTGAAGGGACACCTTGAACAGTGTACGATATGAAAAAGTAATAACCCTAAATTATTAAGGGTTAATAGGGGGAGTTGGGAGGGGGGGGAAATATGGGGACCTGGTACTGGGGCCTAAGTGGAGGGAGGATGTTTTGAGAGTGATGATGACAACAAGTGTGCAGATGTGGATTGCATACAATGGATGTATATATTGATCATGTTGGGAGTTGTATGAGCCCCTGATAAAATATTTATTTTTTAAAAAAAGGAGGGGGAAAGAGGAACTTATACCAAGGGCTCAAATAGAAAATATTTGGAAATGAAGACGGCAGCTTGATACAAGTCATGTATTGAATGTTATAAGAGCTGTAAGAGCCCCCAATAAAATCATTGCAAAAACAACAACAACAAAAAAAAACCCTGCCCAGTCCTATACCATCCTTACAATTAGATACACACCCCTTGTTGTAACAACTGTGTCAATCTACCTTGTTCAAAGCTGTGTCAGTCAGGGTAGACCAGGGAAACAAATTCACAGACACTCGTATGTGTATAAGGAAGAGCTTTATAGACAAGAGCAATTGTATATTGAGAAAACATCCCAGACCAGCCCAGATCAAGTCCATAAGTCCGATATTAGCCTATGTGTCCAATACTAGTCCCAAATTCCTCTTTAGACTCACACAGCACATGCAATGATGCCGCATGCAGACCACACAGACCAGTGAGAAGAAAGTTTTCAGTGACCGGGTCAGGAAGGTGAGCATCATAGAATGCCAGTTTAATAGAACAATGTGTTCTTGCATTGAAGAAGCACTTGAGCGAAGACCCAATGTGCATCTGCTGCCTTAGTACTAAGCCTATCATTATATGTACATAGATCTATTTCCCCATCATATATAAATATATTTACATATGTACATGCCTGTATTCAGACATCTATCAATGCCCTTTGCCTTCTAGTTCTTTCCTCTGTTTCCTTTTGTTTTCCTCTTGTCCCACTATCATGCTCACTCTTCATTTGGGTTTCGGTAACTCCTCAGTTACATTGCCCTTGATCGAGCCCTACTAGGCCTCTTATACCCTCTTTGCCACCAATTTTGGAATTACTTGTTGCTCTCTTATTCCTAGGTTTGTTAACACCACTTCCTTTCCCCCACCTCCCCTTCTCCCATGCCTCCCTGGAACCACTTTCCTGTTGCTTTCCCTTCCAGATTGTTTATCCTGCCACTCTTATCTAGAGATACCTGAAGGGATAAGAATATTTGCAAAAATTCCATGATTCTCACATTCCCAATACAATCACTGAAGACAGATGTGTACATAAGCAAAAGTGGTAAAGAAAGTGATGGTGTCCTACTCCCACCACCAGAGAGCAGTGATGCCAAAAAAAAAAAAAAAAGAAAGTGATGGTGCCGGCTATCAAAGATATAGTGTCTAGGGCCTTAAAGGTTTGAAAGTAAACAAGCGGCCATCTAGCTCAGAAGCAACAAAGCCCACGTGGAAGTAGTACACCAGCCTGTGTGACCATGAGGTGTCAATGGAATCAATTATCATGTATCAAAGAGCAAAAATCAGATCATTGTGTGCCTACCTTCCTGATATAATCACTGAAGACAAAGGTGTGCATAGGCAAATGTGGTGAAGAAAGCTGACGGTGCCCGGCTATCAAAAGATACAACGTCTGGGATCTTAAAGGATTGAAGGTAAACAAGCAGCCATCTAGCTCAGAAGCAACAAAGCCCACATGGAAGAAGCATAGCAGTCTGTGTGACCACAAGCTGTCAAAGGAATCAGGGATCAGAATCAAAGAACTAAAAATTATTATAAATGAGGGGGAGTACAGATTGGGACCCAAAGCCCATATGTAGGTGAAGTGATATCCCGTTACAGAAGGGTTGTGGGAAGGAGATGAGCCAGTCAGGGTAAAGTGAAGCAATAATGAAATATGCAACTTTCCTCAAGTTCTTAAATGTTTCCTTCCTCCCACTATCATGGTCCTAATTTTACCTTACAAATTTGGCTAGACCAGAGGATGTACACTGGTACAGATAGGAACTGGAAACATGGGACAGATGATCCCTTCAGGACCTCAGGCAATACTGGGAGGGTAGAGGGAAGGTGGAGTAGAAAGGGGTAACCAATTATAAGCATCTACATACAACCTCCTCCCTGGGGTACAGAAAACAGGAAATTGGGTAAAGGGAGATATCAGACAGTGTACAATATGACAAAATAAGATAATTTATAAATTATCAAGGGTTCATGAGGAAGGGGGAACAGGAAGGGGGGGGAATGAGGAGCTAATACCAAGGACTTAAATAGAAAGAAAATGTTTTTAGAATGATGATGGCAACAAATGTACACATGTGCTTTGCATACAATAAATGTATGTGTGGGTTGTGATAAGAGTTATGTGAGGCCCCAATAAGATGATTTTAAAAATCGTATGCACAAAAACAAGACAGAGCAAGACAAGGCAACAAAACAACAACAAGCCAATGGCACACCAAAAAAAGCCTGTAAATAGCTCAAGGTCGTTTGTTGACCTTTAGGAGCATTTTCCAGTCGAGTCTGATGGGTTGCCATGCCCTGGCCCCAAAGTCTATTTTTGGTATTCCCTCAGGACTTCCTTGCTCTGCTCCCCTTATGGCAAACATTTTCATGCCATATTTGCAATGTCAAATTTTAAGGCACACTAGCCAGAGTACTCCTTAGAAGTTAGGACGGCAAGCTTCATTTCACATTCTTTGGACATGCTATCAGGAGGGAGCAGGCCCTGAAGGACATTAAGCTTCGGCATGTGGAGAGTCAGTGAAGAAGAGGACACAATAATATGGACGGCGGCCATAGCTGCAACAATGGGCCCCAACACAGTAACACTTGTGAGGCTGGTATAAGACCGGGCAGGGTCTCCTTCTGGTGTGCATGAAGCCACCATGAGTTGAACCAACTCAGAGGCAACTGCAACGACAGCTGGGAAGCCATAGCAACCCACAGACCATGGAAGGCCTCTGGCGCAACCACCTCTGTGTTCTGCATCACGCTCCTGCCAAACAGAGGCTAAAAAAGACAGAGTTCAAGTCAAAGATGAGCCATAGAGGCAACGGGCCTTCTTACCACTCAACTTGCTCTTCCTTAAAAGACATAAGAAAGGGAGAAAACAACCCACTGCAGAAAATGGAGATTCCTAGTGAAGTGTGTGCCTTCTTTAAAGCTGTGGATGTCTAGTGCTCTGTACTGATTGGCCTACTATCTCAAACAAGTTTAGTACAAAATAGAGAATTTTTGTCTTTTGTCTTTTGATTGTTTCTGGAAAAAAATGAGTTCAACAGATGCTCTTTGGAATTTGTGTGTGCAAATGCACAAACAGAATAGCTCTGAAGCTGGATTGAAATGGTCAGGGGAGAAAACAAGATTTTATTCCCTTTGTTTTGCAAACATTCGTCTTGGTTCCCATGAGGAAGAGACCAACTGGCTTTTCCACCTATCAGTGACTGAAGCAAAAACTGCCTTTTGGAATAAAGAAATGAAAATTCATATTTAGGTTTTCTATTTCTTGGAAAGCCAGAGGGATAGTTTTACCCTATTCTAAAGATTCAGTATGAGTCAGGGTTGACTTGATGGCAGTGAGTTTGTTTTGTTTTGTTTTCTTCCCTCTCTAATAAATGTCCTTCAATTCAAAGACCTGTTAGGTCCTGACCTTTCCTCCCTCGCTGACTCCAAACGTAATGCTTTTTGTGAGGGTGCTGTGAAACAGTCTCTGAAAGAAACCAGGACCCACTACTTTGTGCACATTTAAATTCTGTTTTCATTTAATTTCTTCAAAAGCAAAAACCTGCTTGTAAAAGGAATTAACACGTTAAATGGTTACTGTCCATCACCTCTTTAAACTTTTGTTTTTTGATATGACCATAAATATTTTTATTAAAGGTGAAAGTACACAGTCATTAAAACTAGAACCCATGTTTGTAGACATGTCTAAGACCCACTTCAATTCCCAAATTTTAGGTTCCTTTTTCATTGAAACACTAATTCAGATAGATTCATGCTCATTCAAAACTTAAGCCTCACCATAGGAGTAATTTTTTTTTTAGTTTAATCCAGTTTAATCGAGCATAATCAAGATTACAGTGGTCTCTGGTTACTGAGGACCCTTGACTTTGGCTAGAGAAAATCTGCCAGTGCTTCAGCCTGACTAGATACTTTGCAGATGGGTTTGGAGTTTCCATTGTCCTCCATAACATTCTACAAATTGGGTTTTTAAAAATTTTTAAATCATTTCATTGGGCGCTCATACATCGCTTTTCATCATACATAGTTCAATACAAGGAGTAATATTTTAACATGTCAAGTATTTCCAGAGTTTACTCCCTCTAGGTCTCTGCTTCCCATCTCAACTTTTCCTGTCCAAAGCAGCAAACCATGCCTTCTTTGGACTTTAAGGCTTTGCCTTTTTGGAAATCCATGGATTTGAATGTTGGTATATACCACTCCTGATGGTTGCCCTTGACCTGCCTGAAATACCATGATTTCATTAAAAGTAGCTTTAATATAGTCGAAATGAGAGAGAGGGGAAATCAGTGGCTTGATTAAAATATTACCCCAAATTAAAGACCCAAGGGAAAACACCTGTTTCATACTGTCCAGTGAAACATGAAATCGTATTATGATCTATGAAGAACCACTTTAAACCCATAGAAGAACAACGTGTGGGGCAAGACGTGAAAACCAATTAAAATGTCCAAACACCGTGATGAAGTGCAAGTTCATTAGAAATGTTAACATTCAAATGGATATATATGTGTGTATATATACCTCCCCAACTCCCCTTCACAGAGCCTTGGTGATATTGTGCATTATGTATGGGGCCACTAACCACAGGGTTGGCAGTTCTAAACCACCAGCTGCTCTCGGGGGAAAGAGCAGCCTTTCTGCTCCTGTAAAGAGTGATAGTGTCACTTTTTTTCTCTGCCTGAAGGGCTGCCCTCAGGAGTCACACTCCTGCTCCCATGTTCCCAGGAAGGGCCTGCCCCCGTGGGCTCTGCCTGTCTTCTCGGCGTCCCTACCTGGCCGAAGTTGACGTTCTACAATGCCGAGGAGCAGATCTACAGCTGCCCCAGAAAGGCCTGACTTCTTCCCAAATCAGGGTGGTCCTAAGAGATTCGCATGGCGTCGCCCAAGTGCGTTTTGTGACGGGCAATGGAATCCAGAGAATCCCTAATTCCCAAGGACTTGCTTCTGGTCTCTACCAGTTGAGGAAGATGCCTGTGGCTGTTTGGAAGCACCTGGAGAGGAACAGAAAGGATAAGCAGGCTAAATGGATTCTGGTTTGCCGATTGGCTCGAGACTACAAAACAGAGAGAGTTCTTCCTCCTCACTGGAAGTAGGAAATAACCTCTGCCCGGGGTGCGTACATTTGCCTATGTACTTGAACAATAAAATCACTGCTTGACCTGTGAGTTGCGACCCCTTTCACTGAGATCGCCTGATTCATAGCGGTAGCAAGATGACAGTTAATAGCAATGAAAATAATTTTACGGCTGGGGGCGGGGGGTGGGGGGTGGGCTGTCACCACAAGATGAGGAACTGTATTGAAGAGCCATGGCATTAGGAAGGTTGAGAACCACTTTAGTCTCAGAAAACCCACCAAGTCCACTCTGTCCTGTAGAGTCACTCTCAGGTGGAAACAACTCCATGGCAGTGAGTTTGATTTTGTGTTTGTGACTCTCTTTTCCCCAAACCTAGTTTCTGATTCTCTGCCTCTGGCGATTGGGGCTTTGACTGATAAGAGGGAAAAGGAGTTCTGGACAGTGGCTATGGCGGTTTATTTTTCAAAACTGACATTCTACTTCTAAAAGACCAAGAAAATGAAAGTAACCTTAAAGAATGATGCTGGAACATCCAGACTACCATACACCAGAACTTATTATACAAATAATGTAGAAAAGGTGGTATCGGTGCAAGGACAGAGTAAAAAGGCGAAGGAGGGAAAGCAGAGAACCCCAAACGGACCCACATATATACACTCACGTAATGAACAGACACTTCTGCAATCAGTCGGGCAGGGTGAGTCTTTTTTAGAAATGGTATTGGGGCAATTTGACATTGATGTGGGGAAAAAATAAACCGGTCCCTACCTTATACCATAAACAAACAATAACTCAGGATAGAGGATAAATGTGAACGCTAAAAACTGTAACACCTACTAGAAAATTTAGAGGTGGGTCGGCAAAGAATCCTTCAGCAAAAAAACAAAAGCTATAAAAAATTGATGTATTGGGCTGAGCCCCGGTGGCATAGTGGTTGTGCGTGGGACTGTGGCCCACTGGGATGGAGGTTCAATTCCAGCAGTGGGGCTGGGCCTCCTATTCCCGCCACCGGAGAGCAGTGATACCCACAAATAAACAAAACAAAATAAAACAAAATTGATATATTAGACTTTAAGACTTTTGCTTCCCGAACACAGCTATGAAAATGAAAAGGTGAGTTACCAACTGGAGAAATATTTGTAGAGCCTATTTGACAAAGGACTTATAGCAAGCATTAAAGAGCTTCTATAAGACAATGCAATTTTTAAAATGTGCAAAAAATTTGAACAGCCACTTCACTAAAGTGGATGACCAATGAGCACACAACAGTGCTCAACATCATTAATCATTATGGAGGGACAAGTAAAAGCCACAGTGAGGTGCAACTACAAACTCAAAGAATGACAACATGAAAGTCTACCATACCAGGTATCAGTGAGGATGGAAACAGGAAATCTCATTTGTTGCTTAAATATATATAAATATCCACTACCATTGGTTAATTTCATTTTTTTTTTATTAGGCATCACTGCCCTGGTGGTAGGAGTAGGAGGCCCAGCCTTTGCTCCTGGGAGCCGGAATCGAACCTCCATCCCAGTGGGCCGCAGTCCCGCGCACAACCACTACGCCACCGGGGCTCAGCCGGTTAATTTCAAATCATAGGAAGAGGACAAATTTCCCATAGAGTTTCCAAGGTAAGGAGTTTTGCCACTTTTAAAAATGTGTTAGTACAAGTAGACAGAAGAAACAAATTCATAAACGTGAAATGTGTATAAGAAAGAAATTTGTGGCTGAGCCCCGGTGGCGTAGTGGTTGTGCGCGGGACTGCGGCCCACTGGGACGGAGGTTCAATTCCAGCAGTGGGGCTGGGCCTCCTACTCCCACCACCGGAGAGCAGTGATGCCCCCCCCCCCAAAAAAAAGAAAGAAATTTGTATACAAGAGCAGTTGAATATTGAGAAAACATCCCAGCCCAGTCCAGATCAAGTCCGTAAGTCTGATATTAGCCCACATGTCCCATACCAATTTACAAAGTCCTCTTCAGACTCATGAAACACATGCAATGATGCTGAATGCAGGATGATCACAAACCAGTGGGTGCAAAGTCTTGTGGATCCAGTGGCATTTTAAGCATTTCAGCCCTGGCAGGGTTCACCACGTGACTTCTCCAAGTCAGGGCACTAGTGCAGTTCCATGTGTCTTGTCAACTACAAAGTTTCCTGGGGAGTAACTAGTGATAGTCTCTCCCTCCACCAGGAGCAAAAACCAGATTTCCCAGAGTTCTCAGGAGAAGAACATGCCCATATAGAGGCCTCACTGGTTTATCTTGATTGACAGGTTTGACTCCTCCGCTATACTTAGTCCTCAAATTAATAGACAATTATATAACTACCATAATGTTAAACATTCACTCATATGACCCAGCAATTCCACTACTATTTTCTCAAGAAAAATGAAAGTATATACCGTCCTAGACTTGCAAACTGATGTTCCTACATTTCACTTGTCATAAGCTTTGTTCCTCAAGGTGGAAACAGGCTCATTTCCATCAATAGTGAATAGAAAAATCAATTGAGGCTATTTCCATTTCAGGGACTAATCCTCATCAATAAAAAGAAATGAACTCTTGGTAAGCTATTCATACAACAAGAATCTCAAATTATGCTGAAAGAAGTAATGGAGGAGGGCAGTACAGC
>PVJH01034773.1:0-20300 GCA_004026705.1 Nesogale talazaci
TCTCAAGTAGCAATCAAGCACCGGCATCATTTGCTTCACCCAAGGACTCCAACACCACCCAAGAGAAGTTGATCTCTAGCAGAGTAATGTCAGATGGTGGAGAAAGTAAATCTATAGGTGTGTATGGAACTTCTGTGTACCATTCAAATTACCCAGGCCTGTGAATTCTTCATGGTTTAGACATGGAAAACTCTTCTATGTCTTAGATAGTCAGAATGTTCTTTAGAGGCAAAGATGGCAAGACTTTGTTTCACAAACGTCGGACATGTTTTCAGTAGAGACCAGTCCCTGAAGATAGATATCATGCTTGGTACAACTGAAGGACAGTGAAAAAGAGGAAGGTCTTCATGAACACTGTGGCTTTAAGAATGGTGCTTATGTTTTTAAATGTAAGAACAATTGTGAGGATGGCATAGGACCTATCAGTATTCCCTTCTGTTTAACACAGGCCTGTGATGAGTCAGAAGTGCGGAGACAGTATTTCATAACAGATGGTGGGGTAGTTGGTTTAGTTGAGTTGCTAACCACAGGTCAGTGGTTCAAGTTTACCAGCCACTTATCAGGAGATAGATAAAACTTTCTGCTCTGTTAATCTGAATAGACTATAGAAACAAATTCATAAACATGTCTATGGATATAAAGAAAGGTTTATATACAAGAGGAGTGAACAGTGAGAAAGCATCCCAACCCAGTCCAGTCCAAGGTCATAAGTCCAACATTAGCCCATATGTCTGATACCAATCTATAAAGTCTTCTTGTGACTCATGAAGCATATGCAATGACACCAGGACAATCACAGTCCAGTGGGTGCAGAGTCTTGTGGATCCAGTTGTGGTAGAAACAACCTGGTGCTGGCAGGTGTCTCCCCATGGCTCCTCGTTTCCAGAGCTCAGGGTCTATCAGCAGTATCTATTGGCAGTAGAAGCATCTCAGCACTGGTAAGGGTCTCCACATTGCTTGTCTGGCCCCAGAGACTTGGCTCCATCAGGGTGAAACCATGTGGCTTCTCCTCCGGCTTCTCCAGTCTCCAGGAAGCAGGATCGATCAGCATGCTGTCATCTTGTCTTATTAGTAGTTGTCTCCAAGGAACTGAGTCTCTGGTCTCTCATCTCCACGGGGGAAATATCTCGAGATTTCCCAGAATTCCCAGAGAAATCCATGCCCACACAGAGGTCTCATTGGCTATCTCCAAATTGACAGGCTAGACTCCAACCTGACACTCGTAGTCAAATTGGCACCCGAGTATGTGACTGCCATATGCTCCCATAAAGATTAACAGCCTCAGAAACCCAAAGGGGGAGATCTCCTCTGTCCTATTGGGTCTCCATGAGTCAGACTTGATACGAAGGATGGCGTGAAGTCCTAGACAAGAGTAGGAAATCTCGATAAACTGAGGCATGAACCCATTGGTTGCCCATTGCTGCGGTGAAAAGACTTCCCCAAAGATATGAAGGTATTTTCTTACTGTCTACTTGAGAACATAACTCTATAAAATGGACCACAGCTATTTCATCTGCTTTGCCAATACTTCAGCTACGTAGGTTCACTTTAACTGCCAGTGTTACCCTCCTAGCCTTTAGGGTTCCAAGTATTCCTGAGTCCTCCACATCCCCAGCTGGTATGGCTTTCCCAGGCTCACCAGCAGCCAGGAAGGGCTGACGACAATGAGGAGAAAGACTGCCATCTGCAACTGTGTTTGGGGCTCTGGAACTGCCTTCTGACTCAATTCCCTAAACGTTGAAGTCCAAAGAAAACCTGTGCCAATTCATTCCAATTTGAGGCACATTAGAAGGCCTTTGTTTTTAAATGGTGATGCCTTGGAGCTCTTTCTCTCTCTCTCTCTCTCTCTCTCTCTCTCTCTCTCTCTCTCTCTCTCGTCAATGCTGACAATGGCAACCCTACAGAAGAAGGTAGACTTGCCCCTGTGGATTTCAGAGCCTGTGACTCTTAGAGGAGTAGAAAGGCTTGTCGCTTTCCCTGAGGAAGGCTAGTTGTCCAAACAGAAGCTATAAATCTTCACAGCAGGAGAGAGCTCCATGTTTCTTCTGAGTGCAGTGGCTCTCAAAAAGTCAAACTCACTGCCATCCAGTCATGGCCGACTCACAGTGGCCCTCTATGGATTTCTAAGACTGTAATTGCTCAAGGGAGTAGAAAGTCCAGTCTCTCCCTCAGAGGTGCTAGTGGTCTCAAACTGTCACACCATGCGGATCACAGCCCAATACATCACCACGAAAGCAGCAGGCCTCCTAAGTGGAGTAGCTGCTGGATCTGAATCATCAAGTGTTTGTTGTTTGTGGTCCAATTCTTATCAAAGAGTGCCACTAGGGCTTCTTGAACTGATGGAAAGACCTTGTTGTTGTTGTTGTTTACATTTCATTTCCATAATTAAATTCTTCAAGGTATTTTAAAAATCATTTTATTGGGAGATTATACAACTCTTATGACAATCCGTACATCCATACATTTTAGGCAAAGCACATTTGTACATTTGTTGCCGTCATCATTCTCAAAACATTTCTTTCGACTTAAACCCCTGGTGTTAGCTCCTCATTTTTCCCTTCCTCCCTGCTTCCCCTCCCTCATGAACTTTTGATAATTTATAAATTATTATTATTTTGTCATATGGTGAAGAAAGCTGATGGTGTCTTGCTATCAAAAGATATAGCATGTGGGGTTTTAAAAGGTTGAAGGTAAATAAGCAGCCATCTAGTTCAGAAGCAACAAAGCCCACATGGAAGAAGCACACCAGCCTGTGTGACCACAAGATGTTGAAGTGATCAAGCATTAGGCATCAAAGAACGAAAATTTATATAATCATAAATGAAGGGGAGTACAGATTGGGGACCATCTGTAGGTGAAGCGGCATCTCCCTACAGAAGGGTCACAGGGAGGAGACAAACCAGTCAGGGTACAGTGTAGCAGCAATGAAATATTCAACTTTCTTCTAATTCTTAAAAGCTCCCCCCCCCCCCACCATCATGATCTCTATTCTACCTAATATTATTTTTTAAATGAATTGATGCTGGATATGAAAGCATTCCCCCAAGTTATTAATCTTGATCTCTAGAATTTATATATGTGACCTTAATGGCACAATGGATTGTGCAAATGTGATTGAGTTCATAATAATGACATGGGGAGAACGATCATCCCTATTGCCTAGGTTCCTCCAATGTAATCACAAGAATGGCGGGAGATCAAAGGAACTGTGTGTAATATGATCAGTAAAGGAGAAAGAGATGTATCTTCCCCGCCCCCCCCCCAAATATCTGTTGTAAATCCCTGCACCTTTGGTTATAATGCCATTGGATTTAATGCTATTTGAATGATGTGATGGGAAGAGTATGTTTTGCATATGAGAATGATATGCATCTGGGGAGCAATACAAAGAGAAGAATGTTATAAATTGAATTATTCCCCCAAAATATGTTATCAATCCTAACCTATGCTTGTAGATATAATCCCTTTCAGAAATAGGCTTTCATTGTTATGTTAATGAGATACCCTTAATGCACTGTATATCTTTTTTTCCCCTTTCTTAAATCATTTTATTGGAAGCTCACAATACATACATATGTACATTGTGTCAAGCGCATTTGTACATTTGTTGCCATCATCATTTTCAAAACATTTTCTATTTGAGCCCTTGGTATCAGCTCCTCATTTTTCCCCTCCATCCTTGATGAATCCTTGATAACTTGTAATTTTTTTCATGTTTTTCCCTGGCTGATGTCTCCCTTTATCCACTTATCTATTGTCCATCCTCCTGGGGTGGGGTATTGATAGGCCATTGTGGTCAGTTCCCCCCACCTTACTCTTATCCTCCTGGTATAACCACTCTCAATATCAACCCAGAGAAGTTTTATCTGTCTTGTATTCCCTGTGTTTCCACATCTTATATGTGCCCATGTACATGTTCTGGTCTAACCAGATTTGTAAAGTAGAATTAGGGTCATAATAGTGGGAGGGGAAGGAAACATTAAGGAAATAGAGGAATGCTGTATGTTTCACTGGTGCAATACTGCACCCTGACTGCCCTGTCTCCTCTCTGCAACCCTTTTGCAAGTGAATGTCCAATTACCTTCAGATTGGCTTTGGGTTTCCCGTCCACACATACCCCCATTAATATTGACATGATTTTTTGTTCTGGGTTTTTGATGCCTGATACCTGATCCCATTGACACCTCATGATCACACAGGCTGGTGTTCTGTGTGGGCTTTGTTGCTTCTTAGCTAGATAACTGCTTGTTTGTCTTCAAGGCTTTTAGACCCCAGACACAATATCATCAACTTTCTTCACCACATTTGCTATGCATCCATTTTGTTTTCAGCAATCTTGTTGGGAAAGTGAGCATCACAGAATTACAGGTTATTAGAACAAAATGTCCTTGCATAGAGGGAAAACTGGAGTAGAAGCCCAATGTCCATCTGCTACCTTAATATTTAACATATAAACATGTGTACATACATCTATGTTCCTCTTGCTGTATATAAATGTATTTGCATATGTACATGCCTGTATTTAGACCTCTATAAGTGTCCTTTGCTTCCTACTTCTTTCCTCTATTTTCTTTTACTTTTATCTTGTTCCACTATCATGTTTGGCCTTCATTTGTTTTTCAGTCATTCCCCTTGGTTTCATTGTCCTTGATGAACCTCTACCAGGCATCCTACACTCTCCTTGCTATCGATTTTAGATCACTTGTTACCTTGTCCCTAGGTCTTTTAACACTCACCTCCTTTCCCCACCTCCCCCCTCTGCATGTTAGCAAGGCTGTTCACATCCCTGCTCCGAGGCTCGAGGGAATTCCCCACAGGCTTAATGCAAGAGTATTTCCCCTTCACATTTTTTTAAGCTGAAGCGGTTTTAAAATGGGTCTAAAAGGAAATCAAATGATAAGATATTACATTTTGACCTAACTACATCTGCCCTAATCAAATATACAATGTTCTCTGTCTGATAAAAGGCTGTTCACACCCATCAAAAAGTAATTGTATATTAAGAAAACATCCCATCCCAGCCCTGATCAAGTCCCTAAGTCCGGTTTTACCCCATATGTGCAATGTCAGTCTATAAATTTCTCTTCAGACTTACACAACACATGCAATTACCCTGCTACAGGAAGATCACAGGCCAACAGGTGGAAGGTCTGATGGGTGATGTGGTGGTAGAAGCATCTCAACACTGGCATGGGTCTCCATACAGCTCCCCCAGCTCCAAGACCCTGATTTCATCAGTGTAACTCTATGTGGTTTGTCAGCAGGAATATATAGCTGAGAGAGTGTGTGACCTGCCTCCAGGGAAGAAGACTGGAGTTCTCCAGATCCTCAGAAGAAGGCCATGTCCATACAGAGGTCTTATTGGCTATCGCCTGATTGACTCTATCTCTTGTTCAAGTTGACAGTAGATTATGTAACTACCCCACCAGGTACCATCTAGTTTCTTCATTATACTTTGAAATCTCTTCATGAGGTCAAGTATCAAAGAGGAACATATCATAAGAACTAATTGTTCTAAGATTGGACCTAGAAATTAAATGCAAACCTAAAATCCATTCATACATCTATGGTTTATGTATGTCTCTAGTTCACCTTGGAGACATAACTCTCCTTTTATATTAGAAAACATTGTCCATCATCCTTTTGGGGCATCACTTCTGCTGTCATCCAGTCAAAGCCAATCCTTAGTGACCTCATAGGGCAGGATAGAGCCACCCCCATGAGTCTCTGAGCCTGAAAATCCTCACAGCAGCAGAAGCCCCACTCCTCCTCTGTGGAGCTGGCTGGTGTTTTTGAATGGATGATCTTGCAGGCAGAAGCCCAACTGGTAGCCATTCTGCATTGGTAGTTTCATAAGGTTAACCCATGGTCTAGAATTTAAAACACTGTTGAGAAAAGAAAATTATAGGAGCATGAGCCAGTTATGGGCAGAAATACGTGAATTGTTGACCTGTACAGATTAAGCACCTATGTGACTGGATGCTATGTACACAACTAACATTCATTCACAAGAGCAGAGCCATGCCTGCCAAATTAATAGAAACTGTCATGTAGCAAGGAGAACATTAAACAAGTAAGTGTATGGTCGTTCCAAGCCACCAGTCATTGCCCACCCCCAAGGGAAGAGATTCAAACAAAAATGCAACATTCCCCAGTTCTATGTCTTTGGGTTAGTAGTCAGCCTCTTCCCCTATGATAGAGTTTCAGGCTTAAGTTCAACAGGTACAGGTGAGTCAGATAAAGTCCAGTTCGCTTAGTCCTTCTAATGTGTCCTATGAAGGATGTCGTGCAGCTCAAAAAAAAAAAAAACAGAATCTAAAGTCCCAGTAGTCTATAACACACAGACTGGGTTATCAGGGGCTACATAGAAACTAGGTCAAAAGTGTACAATTAGGAACCTAGTATGAGATATATTTTCCCCTTGGTTTCCACATAAGTATTAATAAGCATTTTCTTGCCATCGGGAGGTTGCATCTCTTCATTTTCTTACCAAAAAAGATGTAATTGCCTTCTCTGAGACATGCATGTCCTGCCACCACCACCCTCCACTCCATCCTCACTCAAATTTCCAGGAAGTCTTCCTTATACACTGGTGGGAGTCTCTTTTGGACTGAAGTGATCTTAGCACAATTTTGTATGGCAACAACTGAGTAATTTTCTCCCTTTTCCTAGATCTTGAAGAACTGACCCCAGACAGTAGACCTCCTCTGTCAACCTGTTTTTTTATTAGGTGCATTTAGAAATAGTGACACATGTTCCATAGACACTGAGCTGGCTCTTCTACCTTTTTGCTTAGGGCCAGCGTTCAGAGAACACAGTCCTGGGAGCCTTCACCTTGGTATTTATCTTGCAGTAGTAGACTCATGCTAGACCTGTCCTTTTGTGCTTGACTAACTCCACTCACCTAATGCTTTCCAGGGCTCATTATTTTTTTAAAAAAATTAGTGCCAGTGAATTTGTGGAGCATATTGGTTTCCACCAAACAATTCATGCGCATTTTGTTTCTGGACATTGATGATAGCTTCCACCAGGCAACATCAGGCTTCCCAATGCCTTCCTGTGTTTCCTATTTTCATTCAACCTTCTTTCCTATCCACTACAACCTTCTGAGATTTATTTCTTAGCCAATACTTCTCTTTGGGTCTCTTGTGATGGATTGTTCTAAGACATGCCTTCCAGGTTTTGTAATTATTTAGATGTAAGTTGATCCTTGGGGTGCATATAAATCCTGGCTTGAAGGGTGATTAAAGGTCATAATCTTGTGGGTCCCACTAATGTCTATTGGACAAAAAAACCTGGTTTAATTTATGACTTTGCGTTTTCCCTCCACATTTTTCTCTCATTCTATTCAGGATTTTCTCAGAGGATCCTTTTCAGAGTAGTCAACAGTGGGAGCTGGCACCATGAGTTCTAGTACATCTAGATATACTGGCCTCAGGGTACAGCCAAATAGAGAGCTGAGCAAACATAGACCAAGTCATGTAAATGTCTTTTCCATCTACAAACTCCTGGAGAGAGAGTCACTTTCTGGGTCCAGGATTCAGCAAGGTCAATGACAGAAAATGGTCCACAAAGACAAGGTTCTGTAGTCTACTCTGGTGAGTAGAAACCAAGGTCTTAAAAGTTTGTGAGTTGCCATCTGATTATAACTCTAGAGCTCTCTTTGTCCTTGTCTTGAAGGGGAAAAAAGTGAAGAAAATCAAAGGGACACACATAAGCCATCCAGCTGAAGAACTGATAGGTCACTTAATCCTCATCCTACATGATCAATCAATTTCAAGATACAAAAGAGACTGAACAAACGAGCTAGGGAGCCCAGCTAAAGAAATAGATATTTCAAGCCACATGCCAATGGCCCAGGAGCAGAAATAGAATAGGCAAGGACTCTACAACTAGAACACGGAACATGAATGTGTACCATCCCATATTGTAAGAAAACAAGTTTCTGATTATGAAAGCCACACACTTGTGGTATCTTTTCCAATACTAGTGTTGGCACAATGTCTGCTAATGGACTCTATGTAAAGCCACTATCTGCCTCATCATTGGAAAGGTATATGTTGCTATGACACAGTGGTAGTTACATAATCTGGTGTCAGTTAGAGACTTGAAAGGATTAAGAGTGAGTGTGAAGTCTAGTCTATCAATCAAGTCATAGACAATGAGGCCTCTGTGAGGGCATAACCTTCTCCCTGAGAAATCTGGGAACTCCTATATTTCCTTCTTGGAGGCAGGCAACACTGTCTCTCTCTCTGCACACTCCCTGAGAGATACTCTACTGACAAGACACATGGCACTGTGCTGATAGATCCTGTGCCCTGGGAACTGAAGGAGACCCCTGCCAGCACTGAGAAGCTTACAACACCACTGGATCCACAAGACTTCTGCCCCACTGCCCTGTGACCTTCCTACAATCTACATGGTTGCATGTATTTCATGAGTCTGGAGAGGTCTTGATAGCTTGATATTGGACATAAGGGCTAGTATCAGATTTATAGACTTAATCTGGACTGGGTTAAGATGTTTTCTCAATATGGCATTGCTCTTGTATATAAATCTCTTGTTTATACACATATGAGAGTGTCCATGGATTTGTTTCTCTAGTGTACCCGGACTAACATAGGTACTCAGTGAGCATCAGTGGAGCTTCCAGGCAGAATAGGAAGAAAGGCCTGGTGATCCCTTTGTGAAAATCAGCTGTTGAAAACTATATGAATCAGAATGGTCCTGTCTCCAACTCATCAAAGGGATGGTGTGGGAGCAGGTAGCATTTTGCTGTGTTGTGACTGTGGTTGCCATGAGTTTGTGGCCAATTTGAAGGTACGAGTCAGAATTTACTGGATGGAAGTCAGTTTTTGAGCTTAACAATAACTCACTACCAAGGAGTCAGTTTTAACTCTCCACCACCCTCTAGGACAGGATAGAACTCTCTCTGTAACTCTGTTTTGGAATAGAAACTCTTATCTCATATACTTTGGACATGTGATCAAGATAAACCAGTCCTTAGAAAAGGACATCATGCAGCAAAAGACCCTCTACAAGACAGGATTGACTTGGTGGCTGCAATGATGGGCTTACACATGACAAGGATGGTGAGGATGGTACAGGACATGGAAGTGTTTTGTTTGCTGTGCATAGGGTTGCTATGCCTTGAAATGGATGGAATGACAGCACAATTAACATACTAGCACCAATAATATCCTGTAACCCATAACATACAGCAACACAAATAACATACCATAACCCAAGACTAAACCCACTTCATTCTCATCTATTCTGACTCATCCTGATCCTACAGGACAAAATAGAACTGCACCGTAGGGTTGAAGGTGGCCATCTTTATGGAAGCATAATGCAAATTCTTTCTCCCTGGAGGTAGCAGGTAGATGCCAACAACCTAACTCTTGGTTAGGGGCTGAATGCTTTTGCCACTGTGCCACCAGGGGTCTTCAGCATAGGCCGGTCTTGAAGTACTTTTTGAAGTACTGTAATCCAGATCCACTTTGGGCTCCTAACCACCAGGGCATCTGTTCGAAACCACCAGCTGATCCTAGAGAGAAACCTGAGGCTTTCTCCTCCCATAAAGACTTACAATCTCACAAACCCACAGACACAGTTCTAAGCTGTCTTATGGGGTCCCTATGCGTCAGAATCTGTTTGGTGGCACTCAGTTTGGGACTCAAGAGTCCACCGTCGACACAGTGTTCCTGATCTTAATTATCCTATCAAAATGTTCACGACAGATCTGATGATTATTATCTCACTAATTAAGACCTGGTAGGACAGAGTAAAACTGCCTATATGGGATGCGGAGGCTGTCAATCTTTACTGTAGCAGAGAAGCCTCATCTTTCTCTTGAAGAGCAGCTGGTGACTTGGAACTTCTGACGTTGTGGTTAGCAGCCCAACATCGAACCCACCGCACCACCAGGGGTCCTCTTTAAGGATCATATTAATAATAATTTGGTATTGGTGAAACGAATGGTGGTCAAGATAGGTGGTACTGGTTGTGAATATTCCATCGTTTCTCTTGGTCGTGAAGAGCGAAACTCTAACAAGTCAGAAGACATGCACTCTGTAGCTCCGAGAGATGAAGTGGGTGGTCTTTAAGCTTGGCTGCATGTACCCTAAAGGCAGGAGATTTCCTAATGAGATCAAAGGACATCTATTTCCAGATGCTCTTCTTTCCCACACATTCTTTCCTAAAACGTCTTTCCTGGAAGTGTGCCTGGTGCAGGGCTTGCCTCCTTGCCCTGGTCTCTTTGAAAATGAATCTTGTCCTAACTACAAAAGATGGAACTCAATTTGCAAAGTCCATTACAAATGGAAAGTGCCAGATTTCTTGTTCCAAAGTCATTCAGCCTCTCAAGACAGTGACCAAAAAAGAAGAAGCAAAGAAATAGCTCTCAAGTTGATTTAAACTTCTGGTGACCCCGGCATGTTGGAATCAAACTGTGTACCAAGTGGCTTTAATAACTAATTTTATTTGGAGTAAATCACCAGACTTTTCTCCCAAGGCACCTCTGGGTGACCTCCAACCTCCAACCTTTTGGTTAGCTAGCACCTGAGAGCATTGACCACTTACACCACCATCACGAGGACCCACACTTGGTCATTGAGTCAGTTCTGACTCAAGGTGATTTTAGATAGTGTTTCCAAGGTTGTCCATCATTATAAATTTTTAGCCTCCTCTTTCTTGCTAGGAGTAGAAGATGGGTTTGACTCACCAAGCCTGCTGTTAGAAACCCAGTGCCTAACCCCTGGGTCTGCCAGCTCACAGAGACAGCTGTGTTCTCCCTGGATGTGATTCCCGGAAACTGCCCAGTTTGCACACACATGAAGCTGATCCTGCTATCAATTCCCAGATCTTTTGTTATTTGGGGGAGGGCAAGAGCTATGTGAAAAAGCACTGGGGCAACAACTCAACACGACTTTCTGCTGTTGCATCTGTCTGATGCATCGTGAAGCTATCGGACAGAGAACTGCCCCATAGGGTTTCCGAGACTGGGACTCTTTTTGGAAGCAAACTGCTGTCTCTTTTCTCCAAGAAGCAGCTCATACGTTTGAACCTCCAACATTTGGGTTAGCAGCTGAACGATTTAACTTCTCCACAACCAGGACCCCTTGAAGCAACAACAAAGGAAAGAATCAAGACATTTGTATTAATATCTGTTAAGTGAGAAAAAATAAGTCCTACACCTGGAGAAGTCAGGTAGTTTCCAATGGGTTGCTTTCAACAAGTTTGAAGAATAGGATTAAATGGCCATATGATAGATAATTTAAAAATCACGTAGATAACAGATCGTTGTGCTTTGGAGCAAAAAGCTCAGAAGGATTTCAAAGAATCACATGGTATTTCTATTCCAGAGCTTCTGTTATTGCTAGCCCTGGTGGTGGACTGGTTATGAGAGCTGGGATACAAGGTCAGCAGTTTGAAACCACCAGCCACTCCATGGGGGGAAAAAATGGGTTTTTCTACTTCTAGAAAGAATTGCAGAATGGAGGCCTCTCAGGGACAGTTCTGCCCTGTCCTCTTGGATCTCTATGGGTTAGCATGGACTCAATAGCAGGAAGGGGTCATTTTAGAGCATTTTTACTGACTTTGAGAGGAAGACCCTCCATAAGATGGACTCACACCGTGACTGCAGCAATGGACTCAAACATGACAGAAATTGTGAGGCTGGTGCAGGATTGAGAGGCGTTCCATTCTGTTGTCCATGGGTCTCGGTGAGTTGAAATCAAACCAACAGCACCTAACTACAACAGTGAATCTCCTGCTTAGACACAAACAGCACCCACAGATTTGGTTTCTTGCTTTGGGGAGCTACAACAAGGGCATTGGCCCAAGAATCTGTTCATTGTGTACTCCCTGGGTCTTAACCATCACAAGCAGTCATCTGAAGCACAATCATTCTCTATTAGGTGGAACAGTAGAGAAATGAGGAGAATGTGTGCCTGTGATAGGTAGGTTTGTTGTGCCAACATGGCCAAAGAGGATAGGTAGGTCTGTTGGGACTGCATGGCCAATGAACACACGAGATCAAATGAAGGGTGGAGATAGAAATGGCTCAGGGAGCTCACCCTTGCTCTCCTGCTCTTGGATCTTCAGACAGTTGGCTGCCTTATTTGTCCTGTGCCTCGACCTCCAAGCAACGCGGGACACCTAATGATGGACTATGTAGCTATGAATTGAGTTTCCTTCAAGTCCTGCTTCATCATGCTCCTGGAATATACATCTCTTGAACTGGGACTGTTGGACTCTGTCACCTTGCTGACTGTTGGGGACCTGCTTAGCTGTTTGCTATTCATGGCCGGGTAGCCTGAATTGCTCTCCAGAGGACTACTCAGCGACCCTCAAGACTCCAAGGGCTGCCAGTCTACTAGCTATCTCACGCAAGTGAGTTGCACCAAGCCATTTGTACTGCTTTATAGATTAGTTGACTGTTTATTTCTTATCTTATATATCCTTCTATCTATATAAATATATAAAGAAAATTACTAGTGTCCTGGTTTTGTTTCTCTAGAGAACCCTGTCTAACACAGTGCCTAATGGCCTTCATAAGTAGTATCCTTCTTTGCTGTGATACAGGAAACCTGATGGCATAGGGGTTACATATTGGGCTGCTAGCTGCAGTTTGAAGGTCAGCAGTTTGAAACCACCCACTGTATCTCAAGAGAAAGATAGGACTTTCTACTCCCAAAAGGAGTTTCAGTCTCAGAAATTCACAGGGGCAGTTTCATCCCATCGTATATGGTGGCTGTGAGTCAGTATTGACTCAATGGCCGTGAGGTTGGTTTTTGCTGTGAGCCCAGGGCAGCCTGGTTTTTGTTGACTATGACCAATTATTTTGCTCATAGACTGTATGAATGGATCCGGTCAAGAAAAAGGAAAACATAGAACAGAATTTAACATTCATACAGATTCTAGACTTCCTGTAGCCACGGGGACCAGATGAACTCCTAAAACCACTGTGACTGGCTTCAAACTTGAAATCTTAAGCCAAAAGACAGTCCCTGAAGACTTCTTCAAACCCCAAAGTAGCTCATCTCCACTACTAAAAATGTCTGCCTTGAACAGGGTACACTTTCAAGGTGGGTCAAAGTGAAAGCAGCAATGAGCAAGATTGGGTAGGAAACTTGCGATACAGTGAATTCAAGTTAGGGAGGGAGGAATAAGGTGCAGTGAATTTGAGTTAGGGAGGGAGGAACAAATCAGCAAAAGAGAGGGAGCATGAGGGTGCAACTCAAAGAATGGAATCGACGTCACTGAATTAATTATGCGTATGGGTATTGTTGAAAACTGGCCTCGCTAAGGAAACAAACAAACAAAATGAGATGAAAGCTGGAGGTTTCAAACAAGATGAAGCTGTGCATGGACTCTGCCGGGGCAGTGAGCAGGGGCTGATTGAAGACACAGCTAATAACTCTTACATTCTCAGGCCTCTCAGCCCATACACACTGGAAAGGCCCATCCATGAGGGTGCGAGGTGTCTGTGTTCCTTCATTTGCAGAGTCTGTGGATCCCACAACATCTGGAGCTGCTCTGGCTGTGAATGTTCACAGGACACGGTGCCAAACATCAGCCTGCCCTGCCCTCCAACCAGGATATGTGAGGGTATCATGTGCCTAATTGCTAAATAGAAGCTGGATGGGAATTGGTCGAAGAACAACATTTGTTGTGCTATTATGCTTATAAGTAGCCCTGCCAGGAATGAGATGTATTGCAACCTATTCTTTGAGACTCTGAGGACTCCCAATATTTGCCACAGAGCCAGATCTTTGTCAAACAACCAAACTGACATAGGTCAGCTGACAAAATTCACTCCCTCACCCCATCATCTTCCTAAAAACTAGTTGCAGATCATGCCAAGGACAGAGAGCAGTCTAAGGACTGCCCCTTGGTCTTGCTGTTGTGTATAGTCAATGACCGCAAAACAAGTGGTAGATGGATTCGTCGGGTTCTATTCCTTTTATTTTTGCTTGTTTGTTTGTTTGTTTGTTTTTCGGGGGGGGCATCACTGCCTTCTGGTGGTGGGAGTAGGAGGCCCAGGCTTTGCTCCTGTGGAGCTGGAATTGAACCTCCACCCCAGTGGGCCGCAGCCCCGCGCACAACCACTACGCCACCGGGGTTCAGCCTCTATTCCTTTTAATCAAAGGAATTATACTCAACAGGAGAAGCAATGCATCTTCTTGTCACAAAGATAATGGATGTAACTGTGAGACTTACTTTGGATGATGAAATGCTCTAGGTATGATGAAAACTTAGGTGGGAAGCCATATTTCTGCTCAAGCCCATTTGGATGCTCATAACACCCTTTGAGGGCCATACAAAATAATTACTGATGTGTTGACCTGGCAATAGTGGGCTCAAATATCTGCACCAGTACTTCCTGTTGGGATAAACCAGCCAACTTCTCCCAAATTCATGCCACACCCTCAGAGGCCTTTCATTCCTGAAATAATTGAAGCTTCCTATAGACTTCTACCCTCTTTGGTAGGACTAAGCTCCCATTCAGCTTTCCCCTCTGAAAAAATTCCTGCTTGTTCCTTGAGAGAAAATTTAAATGTCAGCTTGGGTATGCTAGCTGGAAAAAGCAGCTGCTCTGTCCTCTGAGATTTCAAAAAGATTACACATATCTTTGCTGTAATTATCACCATATTATATTGGGATATGAATGCATATTTCTCTGCCCCTTTAGAGTAAGGGCTTTTTAAGGGTAAGAACAAAAGTCTGTGGGTCTTTAGAGTCCCAAGATATGCTTAAACGATCCTTCCATAAATGATCAATGGACATTTATATGATCTCTGCATCTGAGAGCAGACCTAGCTACATTCAAACTTGATCCTGTGCTCTGTTCAACCCCTTGGGGGTCATTTATACCAAACTTATAAGGTTATTGTGAGAATGTAAAGGGATCATCTCAACCAAGTGCCTAATGTCATATTAGGACATGCACGTGGGCCATGATAGGTTTAGACTAGCTTGTCTGCAAATCGTGCTTCAAAATCTGAAAATGACTGGGGAATCATCTTAGTCCACATCGACACATTCACTTTTTGACTCAGTCTCTCCTCAGCAGCTAAAGTTGTCCTATGACATGTCTGAGATACAATAGTGAGTTGCCAGCCACAGAGACATCAGGGTGAAGAGCAGGCAGAGAAGGAAGAGGGTTCTACAAATACCTCTCTAAAGACAAAGTCTGGTAGACTAGAGAAATAAATTCATAAGCACGCATTTGTGTTTAAGAAAGAACTTTATATTCAAGAGCAACTGTACATCAAGAAAACATCCCATCCCAGTCCAGTCCAAGGTCATACATTTGATATTAGCCCATATGTCTGATACAAGTCTATAGGTCCTCTTCAGACTCACAAAGCACATGCAATGACACCAGGACTATCACAAACCAGTGGGTGCAGAGTTTTGTGTATCCAGTGGCGATAAAGGCATCTCAGCACTGGCAGGGTTCTCCCTGTGGCTCCTCCAGTTTCCAGGACTCAGGGTTTATCAGCATGCTGCCATGTGTCCTGTCAGCTGCAATGTCTCCTAGGAAGTGAATCAAGACATAGTGTCTCCAGCCTCCAAGAAGGAAGTACCACATTTCCCAAAATTCTCAGGAGAAGGCCATACCCACACGAAGGTCTCACGGACTATCTCCAGATTGACAGGCTTAATCCTCAAATTGACACCAGATTATGTGACTGCCACACTAAGGGTCCCTAACCTAGAGGAATTCCCAGTTTTTCTGGTTTTAGGACATGGCCGTATCTTTTACTCACATTTCTGAGTGGCATGCCTGAAGAGCAAGAGTATTCCTTCTCCCCCCTCGCCAAAAAGTTGCTGACTGAAGAAAGAGGGAAGTGACTTTCAAGTTACCTACAGTTTCCAATTATGATAAATCTAATTTCACAGCCCGTGTGGAGTCCAATGGTTTTCTTTATCTGGAAGGAATCATAGAAATACACAATGAAAGGTTCATCTCTCCATCAGGGGAAAGAGTGGCCCTGTGGTAGAAATGTTGCCTTCAACTCCTATCACATGCCCTCAAGGTGCAGTTACCACCCATTCATCACTGAAAGCTATGATGTTGCTGGGATCCTGAATAGGTTTTAATGGAGCTTCTAGACTAAGATGGGCTAGGAAGGAAGGGCGGCATGCGGATTAAAAAATGACTGGTGAGGCTGCCCAACTCCATCTTCTTTCCACAATCAAAAAAACCAAAACAAAACAAAACTAAGGGATTACAGTGGCCAGATATACGGGGTTACCATAAATTGGGTTTCCTGAAAGGCAACTAACAACAACCATCTTGTCCTTCAATATGAGAAATTAACCAGCAGAAATGAAAGGGAAGCATTTCTGGGAAGGTCAGAGGCTTTCAATTGAATCCGGTTCAGAACTGGCTGCTTTCACAAGATATTAAACTTGACCCCTGATCCTGTCAGCAGTGCTTTCTGCAGGGTCCTCTCGGTCGAGAAAGCACCACATGAAGCAAACATGACAGAAATCATCATTCCCCGTGTCACTCAGAAGAGCCATCTGCTCCGGAGTTAAAGCCATTTTCTATTAAATTCACCAGCATGCTAATTAAAGAATGACTGGAGGACGATGACGCTGCCAGATGCCCTGAAAATCGATCACTGTCTTTTTATATGGTTAGGCAAATGTTTAATTAAACCTGCAGCTGCTGTGCCTGCACGCCCACCAACTCAGCCCCATCTCATTTACCTGAGGAAAATCATTTTGTATTAGTGTCTTTCAAGGGGTAAAACAACTTAAAGCAGACTTGGCTGAAATATGGAATGCCTTTGTACATGATTTAATTATATGCACCAGTAATTACATCAGAGCAATGCCAACCTGACTTTCCTTGGGGGTCTGATAACTAATCAAAGTTCTCCTCAACTGTGTCCTTGTTGGTGAAGCAGAACAGCGGGAAACCTCAGGACGTTTGACTGGGTAGGCTATTCCTCCCACCGTCGACTTGAGTGGATGATGTACTTCAGAGGCCTCTTTCTGAAGAAAAGTAGAGAATCCGGAGAGGCAGCAGGGATCTCTTGAGGTCTCTTGAGGCGTACTTGTTTGGAGCCCTATGCAGTAGTACCAGCATCGGTCAGCATTTGGGACCTGTACTGAAGGATTTCCTTCAAGAGATTGCCCAGCCCTTTCTTGTGTCCTGGCGTTTGCTTGACCCTAGGTCTTATATCTGCACATATCTCCCTTTTCACTGAGCATAATCTCTTAAGCTCCAGGGGATTTTGCTGGAAAGAACACAGCATCTATCACAAAATTCAAAACGTCTTAACTGTCCATGGGGACTAGCAACCAAAAGCTTGGGACTTTGAGCAACCCAGAGGCATCTTCTAAGAAAAGCCTAATGGGAGGTAGGTGTTGTGCCAACTTACCTTTGTGGGAAGGTTGGGTCTGACTTATCAGTTTACAGCCTGATGATGATGGCTCCTGGGAGATATAACTCTCTCTCTCTCTGTCTCTGTCTCTGTCTCTCTGACTTGCCCTTCAACTTCATCTTTGCTGGGACTCTACCTCCAGGGGCAGCCCCTTGTGGGCCATCTAGCCTTGAGACAAGTCAGCACCCTGCCATGCTTGCATGGACCCAGGACCCAGGACCCAGGCCACGCTACACCCACCAGCCTGTGCTTGTCCTGCATTGCACTGCACCCCAACTTTCGGCATCCTTGGCCTGCAGTTTCATGAGTCTGGAGAGGGACCCAGCTAGCATTGCAATTTTGGACTTGAGTTGGACTGACTGGTATGAAATTCTTGATATGAAATTACTTTTTGAGAGAAAGCTCTTGCTTGTGCCAAGATGAATGCCCCTGGTTTGTTTCTCTACACTACCCAGCCTCACATAGGCCTGGTGATCTGGTTTCTACAAATATCTGCCACGGAAAACCATGGGCAGGATCACCGGGCTGTGACACACACGGGGTTACCGTGAGCTGAGGATGACTCACCAGCAACTGGAGCTGGACTTTGCGACTGAAAGAGAGGCACGTGCTCTAATTGTGTACATGCAAAATCTCCACGGATTCATGTATTATGTATTCAGGCTCAAATGGTGGGCAGAGGAAAATCAACAGTTGAAAGCCTTAGATTTGCAGAGAGGTGAACGTTTGTTTGACCATGGGAGAAAACAGGCACTGTCCCCATGACAAGAGAGTCCCCATGATGTGCTGTCTCTGCAGGTAGCATATAGAACTTGGTGACTTTCTTGCTTGCTGAGGGGCTTGAAGCAAATTCTACTTGGACAAGAGGCTGGTTAGTGCCAGGCAATACAGATTTTGTCATCCTGAGAATGGCATTGTCTGGCGTAACCCCCACTAACTCTCATGCTGAACGGGGGCTTCGTGGAGCTGCCAGACTAAAATGGATGGGACACGAAGAAAGGCTGATCAATAGATTCTGGATATCAGCCAGTGAAAAACCAGTGGATCAAACGGCCTTGTCTTCAACTGCTTGTCAGGATGGCAGCAATGCGGGGCAACCCTTGGTTCCATTGTGCACCAGGAGCTGGCGTCCAACTCAGTCAGAGCAAACACAAACTCTAACCAAAGGAGCAAAGGAACATGGTGAGGATGTCCAGGATGGCAGCAGAGGATGATGGGAGGAGGAAAGCTTCAGGGAAGACCACTCTTACAGAGTGTGCACCCTTGCTGCGAGTTTTGATTCATTTCAATGTAACATCTGTGAAAGAGTCTTATTCTTTCTTAGATCTTTGTTGTTGCTTGTTTCTGTAGTTTGTTTGCTTGCTTTGAAGAATACTTACTGTTGTGAAGGCATTCCATAACCCTCATGGACATCTTGTAACACAACCACGATCATACGTCATAAGACAAGACACTCAGAATTGGAGTGGGCTTCATAAGAAACAGCTTGATGGGGAGGAGTTCGATGATCATTCCCTCCATAACCTGTTTTCAATTACTCCTCCCTGTGGCTTCCTTTTTGATGGTAAAAATTAACTCCCTCGACTTTAAAAAATTACACCATCCAACTTGATCCAGGCTATTCTGGTCTCAAATGTCAATTCCATTGCACCCGGTGCATGGGCAGCCGTCCAAGGTAACGTGTGTCGTGAATGCAGCTGCCTGCTGCATCCTGCCACAGACATATGGACATATGCTAACCTGAAAGGTAGCAAGCCAAAAGCTCCAAATATAAACAGTTCCATCACCTGTTGTTCCCTCATCAAGATCAAACTGATCCAGGTGAATTTTCTCTGGAGGAAAAGAAAAACGAAAAGAAAACAGGAATTCTCCATTCCTTTCAGAAAGACACAAAATAAACAGGTTGGGATTCTTGCTACCCTAATTCACTATGAAAATTCAGTATCTGAAGCAACATAAATGAAGACTATTCATTATCTTGGGAATTGAGTGAAGAAGAAAAATCTCACCAATGTTCATAGGAAGGTTACAGAAAATGCACCAAGATTTTTTTTTTTTAGTTTATGAACTTAGTGCTTTGCTCTCCCTTCTTAGGAAAAATATAGATTTAGGGTTCATTTTTCCAGCCATGGAATTATTCTGTTCCACTTTTCTGAGATAACTGGCTTAGGCTAATGATGTAATCCTCAAATTTGTATTATGAAAGGTGGACTTATTTTGGCCTTGCTGGTATTACCTGCTAAGCAATTGAAAGACACAGTCAAGACAAAGCATTTGTGGAATAAAATGTATGTGTGTCTTCAAGGAAGCTTCTACCCATAACTCTCAAAAGTAGCCAGAAACAGCTCTTTCATATAGACTGGCAGTAAATGACCAAAGATAAGACTTTCTGCTTCCATAAAGAGTTACGGTCTCAGAAACCCACAGGCAGTTCGACCCTGTCCTGTCGGGCAGCTATGAGCTGGAAATGATTCAATGGCAGTGATGTGAGTTGAGGTGAGAAGTCATACATTTCAGGAAGTAGCATATGACCAAGGACCAATGATGGAGAAGGAAAAAGTTCCTTCACAGAAGGAACTGGTGAAAAAACAGGACTCCAAAGATTGGGACCGCAGAGGAACCCGTGCTTTTTCAAACAATAATTTACTCACAAGGTGAAGAGATGTTTTACTCCCACAAGGTGAAGATGGGGTGGGGGGTCACCTTCGGTAGTGGGCCTCAGTCCGCCATGCAAGTCTCCCTCCGCAGCTGATGTAGAGTCTGTGGATTGCACATAACCATGCCGTCCCTTCTCACAGGTAACGTCCTCTGCAGTTATCTCTCGGGCAGTCTGAGATTTACTTCCATGTTCCACCCCACCCACCACGCACTGAGAACCTATCTATCGGCTAG
>PVJH01034774.1:0-20313 GCA_004026705.1 Nesogale talazaci
CCTGATTCATAACAGTAGCAAAATTACAATTATTTTATAGTTGGGGGGGTGGTTACCACAGCATGAGGAACTGTATTAAAGGGTTGAAGCATTAGGAAGGTTGGGAACCACTCCTGTCGCTCTCTATGACAGTAGAAAGTCCCATGTTTTCTCCCCCCAGCAGCTAACTCTGTGATTCACAGTCCAATGCATAGCCACTATTCTGCTAGGAATGTCTACTGAGATAATAATCAGAAAAATGGAACTATAAGAAGAATGTGGCATCAGGAGGGGAAGATGACTTATTAACAACTTTGAGTGGGGAGGGAAGGGGGAAAATGAGGAGCTGATACCAGGAGCTTCAATAAAAAGCAAATGCTTTCAGAATGATGATGGCAACAAATGTACCAATGAGCTTGACACATGGATGGATGGATGGATGGATGGATGGATGGTGATAAGAGTTGTATGAGACCCCCCCATCACCACAAAAAAAGATGTAAATTGTGACACAAAGTATGTACGTCTATATTGTGACTAGAGCTGTATGAGTCCCCCAATAAAATGATTGGGGAAAAACAACAAACTCTGCTATGCAGATGACACACTTTTGCTTGTGTCAAGGCCTGCAGGTTTCAGGACGGACCACAACTCAATGTAAAGAAAAACCCAAATCAGGGCTGAGCCCCGGTGGCGTAGTGGTTGTGCGAGGGACTGCGGCCCACTGGGATGGAGGTTCAATTCCAGCTCCACAGGAGCAAAGGTTGGGCCTCCTACTCCCACCACCTGGGGGCAGTGCTGCCCAAACAACAACAACAGCAACAACACACAACAAAAAAAGAAAAACCCAAATCCTCACAACTGGATCGATACGTAACTTCCTGATAAACAGAGACCAGGTTGAAGTCTTCAAGGATTTTGTCCTCCTTGAGTCCACGTGCTCATGGAAGTAGCAGTAGAGAGATCAATGGATGCGTGGCAATGGGCAGACCTGGGGCACAAACCTCTTTAAAGTATGGACCAGCAAAGCTGTTGCTCAGAGGACCCAGCCCATGCGATTTTCAATCACGTTGTTTGCATAGGAAGGTTGGACACTGAATAAGGAAGACCAAAGAAGAACCCGTGTGTTTGAATTATGGTGCAGGGGAAGACTATGGAAAGTTCTATGGCCTGCTAAAGAACAAACAAATCTGACGTGGAAGCAGTATCACCAGAAAGCTCCTTAGAGACAAGGATATCTGCGAGACTTTGTCTCATACGTCAGGAGTTCCTCGGAAAGGTTTATCATGATTGGTAAAGTAGAGGGGCAGAGGAAAAGAGGAAGACTCTTGACTGACAGGGCGACTCTAAGCATGGGCTCCAGTCTAAGAACCATGGTCAGGGTGGGGCAGGACCAAGCGGTGGTCTGTCCTGCGGTGGGTCCTGTCGTCAGGTGTCAGAACGGGCTGGATGACACCTGACAACAGCTGTGTGGTGGGAGCAGTCAGCTGGATTTCCTGGTTTTAGACCACAGGGCACACATTGAGAAATCAGCCCTTTCAGCTCACTGAAATCCTTGTGAAGAAATCGATCTTTTCTTCCTGACTGCTTTTAAGCGACAGAACAGAGCAACAACAAAAAACAACAGTGCCCTCTGCCTTGAGCTTTAAATGTTTACTTTGTTAAATTCAAGTGGGTATGTCTGTCTATGGATCCTGGTTAGGATTCAGGAGAGCACTTGAATCGGTAAAGCCATGTGTCTCATCAGTGCTGGAAAGTGCCGCCCCTCTCGCACTCTTTTCTCTGGGGCTTTTCACCACGCCCTTCACGTCTTGTTCCCCATTTCTATACTCCCTCTACTTCCCCCTCTCTGGGCTGCCTTCTATATAACATCGGATCTGTCTTCCAATTAGTGGTAGTTCGTGTGCTGTTGGACAAGTTCACTGGATTTTTAAAGTGTTGCGAACAGATTTTTCTTCTTTTAGAAGCTCCTCTTCACTTTGATTATGTTACTCTTTATAGTTTTTTTTAATGCACCATAGATAGTTTAAGTTTGTCATTTGTTTACTAAAACAGTACAGTTTGAATTCTGACAATGACCAGACCTGGAGTCTTCCTATATTTAGATTTATGTTTGGACAGGAAATCTCTAAACTTTGTTTCTAATCTTGATCTCATGTAAAATTATATCTAAAAAAAATTGCATCGAGCCAATCTATGCTAAGGGGGAGGTTAGTACAAAATGATGAAGACAAAGACAGACGCTGGGGGGATTGGGAGGTCTGGCACCAAAAGCAAGCACCATTACACACACAGCTCTGCAGTGACAGTCATGGCAAGAATCCGTAAGCGGATGCAGACTGAATAGATGCGGAGAAACAAATAGGACTGTATCCACAAGTGCATATAAGTTTGACAGAGGTTATTTCTGTGTATGAATTCACAAGATACTGAAGATATATCCATGGATATAAGGGAACACAGAGAGGCCTGGGAATTCAGGACCATCGTCACAGGTGACATCAAGATCAATTGGCCTGACATAATCCACCAAGACAGTGTTTTACTGGGGTCCTAAGTGTTTGTGAGCAGCCATCTAAGGTGCAACTGTTGGTCCCGTCCAGTCTGAAACAAGGCCGACTGAAGACAAGGGGTCTAAAGGACTAATGGGACACACTGACGCCAGCCTCAGCCATGCAGAAACCAGAACTAGACAGTGCCCAGTCATGTGCCAAATACTCAGATGGGGATTCACCCTAAGAGGTCCTGGGGAAAGGGGAAGAAAAATGCACAACGAAATTCAAAATTATGAAGAAGAAACAGCACCCGATTTACTGGTCTGGTAGAGATTACTGAAACACTCTCCCCTCCCTCTTGGATATCTTCAGGCCTGAAACTGACCTCATTCCTGTGGCTCACCTTTCACTCAAACAAGCCTCTCGTCTTGCATGGGTCCTCAAACTATGGCCCGAAGGCCACATGCGGCCCGCTGAGGACATTTATCTGGCCCTCAGGGTGCTTTGCCGGCGCCGCTGTCCTGCTTAGCAGCCGAATCATCCCGGGCCCGCAGTGAATTTGTTCATAGTATTTTTTTTTTAACTATAGTCCGGCCCTCCAACAGTCTGAGGGACTCCAGTGAACTGGCCCCCTGTTTTAAAAGTTTGAGACTCCCTGCTAACGTGAGCAATGACACCAGGGGGCGCACTCTCCTCAGATCAGCCAACCACCCAAGATGGAAAGGGCAGCATTCACTAGGGATGAAAAGGAGAAGCCAGGTTGACCAGGCTTTGGGATAGGAAAGAAGCATGAATGGAAATGGTGAACCCAAGAGGATGTGCATAAAATGTGAGTCGATGGTTGGAGAAAAAACCCTATTTGCTCCATAAACTTTTACCCAAAGTACAAGAATAAAAATTTAAATTTGCCTAATGATATGAACTACTTACTACTCATGTTGGCCTTTGAAGGGCATTTCATTGATTAGGAATTCACTCGCTGAGCTGGCATTTGTCTTGACTCCGCATTTATTTTCCCCGCCCCCCTCATCTGTTGTAGACTCCGTATGTCCTTATAGTACCAGGCTTACCGCTCATCTCAGTCTGTCTGCGGGGGCTCCCTCTAACCAGGACCCAAGATATAGCCATGGGCATGTGGCTCAGACCTGGGTGATCTGAATTCAGAATCCCTTGAATTAGATGACTCAAGTCAGTCCCGTGAGTCAAATGTCCAAAAGGTATCTTCCCACCAAGAGGAAAGCCGTAGGTAGAATCTGGAGATGCAGAAGGGAAGGTTGGGCCATGGAGCCATAGAGAGAAGACAGAGAGAAGGGATGGAAAGAAAACAAGGCTTCGGGGCACTCGGGGAACCTAGGCAGTGAGTGGTCACTGCCTTTCTGTCACATGCACAAAAACCAACCAAGAAAAGTCCCTTTCACATTGGGGTTTGTTTGCTTTCTTCTCTACTTATACCCCAGGGCCCTGACAAGTGGAGTGTCATCCTGCAGTACACGTGCTCTTAAGTCAGACAATGAGGACCCTGGGTTTAGCCAAGAGCTGCATGCCAAGAATTCGCCACCTACCATACCTTCTGTGTTTGAATCAGCAGCACTTTGTAACTGGGAGAAAATGTCAAATACTCCACGGGCTCTTCCAGCTCCATAAAGTTCTGCACTTTGTAACTTGAATCTTTAATAATAAAAGAATACACAAAGCCATCCTAGAGACCAAAAACAATGAGATAAATACAGAAAGTCAGTCTCAATCAATGCACAGTACCTGCTGTCCCCACTAAGGAAACTAACGCTTACATAGGACCTTCCTGGTGTTTAGTTCTGAAATCCACTGCTGGGTTTACATGATATAGAATGTCCTCCTTCTCACTTTTTTTTTTGGGAGGGGGGCATCACTGCCTTCTGGTGGTCATGGGAGCTACCCAGCCTTGCTCCTGGAGAGCCGCTGCTGGATTTGAACCGCCAAGCGCGTGGGCCGCAGTCCCGTTCAACCACTTACGCCACCGGGGCTCAGCTTCCTACTCACTTTTAATTAGACCACATTACATCACGTCTCTGATCAAGCTTTAACTTTATCTCTTTCCTGATACATTTCTCAACTATTTAAGAGTTTGATAATTTCTTCTTTCTTTCAACTCCTTAAACCTCTATCTTCTGGGTCAGGTTCCTTGCTTTCTAAGAGGTGAACACATGTGACAGAGGAGGTTATTTCGACGATGGATAGCCATCTCCTTATCTCAACGGACAACTCACCCTGGGGTGTCGTTCTTTAGGGAGTGAGTATTTCTTCTATCACTTAATGACCGAGGGTAAGGAGGATGCCTGTAATTCCCTTTGCATTCCCCTTTCTCGGTCCTCACAGACAGTGCTGGGAACATGACAGATACTCAATAAAAATGGGTTGCTTGGTTGATTACTTGATGAGGTTGGTGGTTAAGTATTTAGGATAACTTAACTGCTTATGAAGAGTATTGAAGCCAAGTCATCTATTGTTTCTGATGACTAAGAATAGGCTTTTGGGAAATGCCTGAATTCAGATGCTTGAAACCAAGGTGGCGTCACCAAGCCCATCATGAGGAGAAGGCAGTCCAGTGCAAGGTGTGGACAGGTGAGTAAAGACACAACACTGGCAGATGAGCTCCAGATTGCTGCTGCTTGGTGGAGATGCATTCTCACCTGAAACCCTTGCCTGTTTGCCCTTGGATCCCGAGCTGTGACTTGTGGCAACAGACTGAGAAACGCTAACAGTGGACTCCAGAGAGCCAATAGGCCTGCAGTTTTAATGTAGGTCTGCAGCTTTAAGCAATTTTAGTGTAGGTCTGCAGCTCCAAACCATGCTTATAGCAGCCTGGAAAATGAACCCCACTCTGACCCCTTTTCATCTTTTCTGAAGCTTTGCAGTGTAATGAATGAGAGCACAGACTTTGGAATGTGACGCAGTTAGGTGCCAGTCCAACTCCTCCACTTACTTGCTGGTGACCGCTGTGAGCCTCCGTTCCCTCCCTCATCTGTGCAAAGGAGAGATCTACAGTTCTGACTTGATGGGGCTTGATGGTGAGGACTAGTAAAATAACGCAGTACAGCCCTGACCATGGTGCCAGGCCAACGCAAATACAAGTCCCAGAAAATCCCGAACCCACTGCCCCCCCAGTCCATGCCAATTCGTAGTCGTCTTACAGGACAGGATAGAACTGTCCCTTGGGTTGACTTTGTGGTTAGCAGTCCAACATGGAGCCCATTCCCCCAACAGGGCTCCTCTAGCACAAGTCAACGGGGAGCATTCATCCTCATTTTGAATAAGGACACTAACAATATTATACACGTGGGCCGCATGGGCATGTACAAGAGCCTACACTCTAGCTGAGATGAGAAGACCCAAACACATGTCTGACAACGAAAGACATGATCAGGGGAACAAATGGGCATGTGATGGGGTGACATATAAGGTGAAAGGGGGAAGGCGGACTCTAAAATTATACAAGGGAAGTTCAAGAATCTTATGGTGGGGCAGAGAAATGGAATTTCAAGATAATGGGATTTATGAAACGTTTCCACAAACTTTTGAAGCCTTCTTATAGTTTTATGCAAAATAGGATAGGTATGGGGTTGGTTCATTATGCTGTTCTTCATACTTTTAAATGTCTCCTAAACTCTTCATAATTAAGCATTTTTAATAGCAGCCCCAAAATATACTATGCAATTCTTCATAATTAAGCATTTTTAATAGCAGCCCCAAAATGTACTATGCAATATCTGTCTGAACCAGGCATCCCTAATAATTCATTATGCTAAACATCAATAAGAGGAAAATTCTTATTTTCTTTAAAACAATTATGTTCGAAGAAAAAAAAATACATTACTATTCCAGAAGCAAAGATGCCTTCTTTCTGATAGACCAAGGTGAGCGGGCTGATAATATTTCCTTTTAGAAAAGAAAAACAAAGTAAGTCAGGTGACAGGAAGTTAAAAGTGCAGTCCAAAGTGAGCTCACTGGGTCTTAGTTTGCTGTCCTGTATCCCCAGGTTGATACAGACTGAGAGTGAGAGTGAGCCCGATGACAAAGAAGAACTGGGCCATGGGCCTTCTACAGTCAATCCTCCCGGGAGCACATCTCCAGATCTTTTCCCCACAGAGGCGACTGGTGGGTTTGAACTGCCAGCGTTTGGGTTGGCGCCTGAAAGCTTAACTGTTGAGTCACCAGGGCTCCCCTTTTGCTCTCATTCATTCCGTTCTTTGGGTTCATTCTTTCTAAAAGTCAGCTTGACATTAAAAAATGTGCTGTGGTGCCTCCCCAAACGGCTTAGCAATGAATGCTCAGAGAGATCACAGGAGTGGTTTCAAATTTGATGGCATTGCTGCTGTGTCACCACTTCTAGAATTAGACAGTAAATATGTCTTCTTTTAGGAAAGCACTGTTAGAGATTTTAAAATGACAAACACAGATCTGTTTTTGAAGTCTTTATTTGTTGAAAGAGGGAGACTGTGGTGGTCATGTGCTTATGTTAATTTCATGATTGAGCTGTAGGGGTGGAGTCTAGCCTGTGAATCTGGAGATAGCCATTGAGTAGCCAATGAGGCCTCCTTGTAGGCATATCTTTCTCCTGAGACTTCTGGGAAATCTCGTGATATTTCCCTCGTGGAGATGAGAACATATCTTCCCCAGTTGTTGGGAGTCAGTCTCGGAGACAACAAACTATGGACAAGACAAGATGGCAGCATCCCAGGAGCAGGAGGAGTGGGAGGAGAAGCCACACAACCTTACCCTGATGGAACCAGACCTCTGAAGCTAGAGAAGCCACATGGAGACCCCTGCCAGCGCTGATTTCTTTCTACCACCACTGGATGCTGTTGATGGACCCTGAGCCTGGGGAGACCCCTGCCAGTGGCGGGACTGCACCCACTGACCTGTGACTTTGTGAGTCGGAAGGAGACACTATAGACTGATATTGGGCATATGGGCTAATGTGGGACTTATGACTTTGAACTGGTCTGGGTAGGGATGCTTTCTTAATGTCCTATTCCTCTTGTATATAAACCGTACGTTATATCCATATGCATGTCTATCAATTTGTTTCTCTAGTCCACCCATTTGTTTCTCTAGCTTACCCAGACTAGCACAGAGACATTGTCCCAAGTCTCTCAAGTACTTTGGGCCTGTTATCGGGAGAGACCAGTCCCTGGAAAAGGACATCAGGCTTGATAAAGCCAAGGTTATCAAAAGAGGAGAACCCTCAGTGAATGGACACAGCGGCTGTGACATGGATTCACAGGGGGAGGGTGTGGTCCGCCTGGCCACCGTGAATCAGAACGGACCTGAGGGCACCTACGGTCAACAACCATGTGATGCAGTCCTGCCTTGTACAGGCTCTCTTAGAAACGTGCTGGAAGTTTGGAAGATAGGAGCATCGGCTTATTAAGCCATGTTGCGGACACAGATAGGAGTCAGTTTGCCCTGCTGTAATCCCTAGGGCTTGATGACGGAGTCAACATATGAGACAGACACAGCCACAGGGGACAGCCAGTGAGAAAGACAGGCACACTCCTTGGCATTTGGAGCCGCACGGGATATGATTCCAAATTCCGGAGAATCCAAAAGGAACTGCAGAGCGGGTGGGGCTCTCCTATTCCTAAAGACCGGGGGAGAACCGGGAAGACTTCCTAAGTGAGGAGAGCGTCACCAGCTGGACAAGAAGAGCAGGGCATCCAGGGACGGCGTTGGGAAAGAGCAGGGGGATGATGGGACATTCGAGGAAGCTCCGGATGGAGGAGCTGGAGAGACAGGACAGAAGTGAGGTCTGTATCTTAGAACGCTCTCCAAATTGAGCATGGTGAATGCCAGCTTATGGAGAGGGACTGGAAGTCTGCAGCACATAGGTTAAGAACGAAGAGAAAAGGAAGGGGCAGTTGGGAGATGAAACTTCAAAGCCAATGGCCTCAGTTTCATCAGTGAAGTCCATGGACAAGTCAGGGAATGAGAGAGGATGTGCAGCAGTGAAAGCCTTTTGGAGGAAGTGGCACTTGAGCTGGGAACCAAGGGTTTTCTAAAAGTCATGCGGCAAAGAAATGAGCCGGAATGAATGTGTGTAAACTAATGGGAATCAATGGCTACATTGGATTAGAGCCCTCACAAAGGATGTGGTAGGAAGTGAGATTGATGGTATATGCTGTGGGGGTGAGATCAGGTCAGATGACAGCGGCCATTGAGCCAAAGGCAGAGCAGTCCTTGAATTGCAAGCATCAACATGAATTTGATGGAGGGCAAATTGGCAGTAATAAGATAGAGAGACCTGGCTTGCCTCAAATGGAGATCAAAGTCAGTGGCATTAATGTAATGTTGCTGCAGAAATTAGGGTGTGTAATAAGGCTGATTGGAGGGGAGAATGCTTTGGATAGGTTTGTGGAGCTTGCCTGACTGAAGTCTTCTCAAAGAGCCTATGCCCCAGGCCCTACTATCACCATAGTTTATTGGACATGAATAAATACCAGAAGCAAGGAAAACAGGGCAGATTATCCTTGACATTCTAAACTAGAAACACAACAGTTGTTTTCAAGAAGGCAGCTAGATTTATAATGAAAAAAATCATCATGAAGAAGAGTTGAAGGGGTCTGGTGTGGTTGGTGGGGAGAGGAACACAGAAAACAGTCGTTTTTTTATCCCACCCCCTCTCCCAGAAAAGAGTCTTATTAGGTGATTAAACAGATCAGATTCATATACAGGAAAGAATATAGTGTAATTAACAATTTGGGTTTTTTGGTAGTTATATCATCTGGACTCTGGTGCCAGTTCCATTCTTTACTCATTATGTGAATGTTGGCATATTTCCTAACCATTTCCTAACCTCTCAATTCCCCCCCCTTCCTCATTTGAATCATGGAAATAAAAATAGTATTTAAATAGTGTTATTTTGAGGATTATGTGAAATATGCTTATAAAGGGATAGCAGAATGCTTGGAACTCATTAATATTCCATAAGCATTCGCAAGCTATAAAGCCTTCCACAGATAGTCACTAATTAGATATAGAGTATGAATGAGGAAGATTCAATACTGCCTGTAAGGAGGAAGAAAATGGCACCCAGAAATTTGATCTTTAAATAGGTAAAGCACATGCATGGCTACCCCTCTGGAAATATGAAGCAGAGCAGTGTCTTACCCATATATGGTGGTTCTTCTGTCTTATTAAGCACAGTCACCTTCAAAGTCTCTCCACTAATCATTAAAAGATAGCCCTCTTCGCAGCCAACATAAAGGTCACTAGCCGGAGTCCAGCAATGCATCGTTGGGTGAATCAAAGGGTACAGATCATCTTTTGGCTTAAAGGAAAGATTGAAAATCTCATGTTAAGACTGTAGTGGCTGTAGCTCAAGCATTAGAGAAATAATTGGGGGAGGGGGAAGCCCCAATTTTTAAAAAGCAGCACATGGACATGGATCTTCTTCAGTCCCACCACTTGCCAAGTCCTAATTGAACTTCTAGGAGTCCTGAAGGCCACCATGTGGAAAACACCAGTCCTTGTCAAGAGAGAGACAGATGAGTGTGCGATGAAGACAGAACTCTCCCACAATTATTATACTCTAAAATATTAAGCAAGCATTTACCAACATTGAGTGCTGGCCATTCTCACTGAAACTCCTAATTTTATGAGGCCTCTGTCTGACTTGTGAGGAGGCTAAGGTAGCTGATCTCCCTGATGCCCCCAGTTACCCGAGGGCTTTGCATAACTCAAGTTAGGAGAATGATCTCCTTGAGGCTCATGGGTGGGATTCAAGAGTCATTGTCAATGACCCCTAACAATGAATTGTCAATGACCCCTAACAATGTGGACCTGTTCACCTAACCCCGGGAGTCTGAAGTACCTCCTTATCACTTTCCTCTCCTCTTAGTCATGAGTCATCCCTAAGCCATTATCATCTTATAGCCCTTAAGACAGCCCCTGCTCAGGGAATGTCCTGACCGATCACTAGAGAAATTATGTGTCCCGTTAGGCTACTTAAACAGTGGCGGGGTGGGGGAATAATGTTCGCTCTCCCTCTCCATCTCCACGCGGACCACCTTATGGGGTGGAGGTGAGCGTGTTACTCTGATGTTATGTATGTCTGACTCTTATTATTACTTTCTCTCTCTCTCTCTGTCATGATCTCTATATTATTATTTTAGTATATGTGCCGCCGAAGCAAACACCTCTATGTCATTATTATAGTAAATAATAATCATCACTGCACAGCTTCCTGTTGAACCCTTGCTGTGAGTATATCAGAGGACTGATCACCCCCTGATAGATGAAATCTGTTCTCATAAAGACATGGCTTCCCAAACCCTGGAGGGCGGTTCTACTCTGTCCTATAGGATTCTAGCTAGTAGATGGCAGTACGTTTGGTTTGGGTAAGTAAAAGACTACCTCACACCATTTCTCTCCATTCTAATCCACCAAGAAAACACTCAGGCTTCTTCGATGGAGACAGACGGGCATGCAAGTGTTGAGCAGTAATTTCTACACTGCTTCCGTAGTAACTTGATCTAAGAACATTATCACCTAACTGAAATCACCTTTTTATTATTACTGCTGTTGGGAACTAACTTGTGTGCCACAAAAGAACCCAGTCATTTTCACTGTTCCAGTTCCTCCTTTTATGACCAATCAGACCAATGTTTAGGTCCGGTGGCAAAGGAATCTGAAGGGTAAAGTGATCCTTTTTGAGGAAGTCTTTCATCAAACTTTCTCCAGCCTACCTATAGAATTCTATAGCAGCCTCAAATGTGATTTCGCTAGAGCTGTTATGGAGAGGTCAGACCGGAGCCTCTGCTTAACTAAGGACCCAAGAAGAGCACCCTTTAACTGATTTTGGTGGTCTTGCTCACTCAGCTACTAAAGCAATCTACATGACTTTCAGTCCTTGGAACACTCCCAGGGAAATGCATAAAATCTATGGGTGCACCTAGAAAAAATAGATTAGGGGTTTGAAAAGAGTAGGGGCCAACAACTTAAGGCAAATATTTCTGTAAAGGACTAGATGTAAGTGTTTGGTTCCATATGACTCTGTTTCATTTTGCCATTGTTGTGATAAACAACTCTTTGAAATATAAAAAGAATCCTTAGCTTGAGACCATATAAAAATAGGCCATGATTTGGCTTGTATATCCTTTTTTGTATATCAATTTGAAACATCAAAACAACCATACACATATTGCAGATATACATTTAAACATAGGAGTACATATAAGTATAATCAATCGGCATCGTGCATTAGGCAAATCCGCTGTACAAGACCTCTTTAAGATGTGAAAGAGGACTCACAGGAGCAGCGCTGGGTAGCTTCCACGACCACCAGAGGGCAGTGAGGCCCCAAAAACAAAAAAAGCAAAAACAGCAAGATGTTAAAGAGGAATAATGTCACTTTGAGGACGAAGTTTCCCACATGATCCATGCCATAGCATTTGTAATGGCTTTACATACATTTGAAAGCTGGACAATAATGAGGTAGACTGAACAAGAAGTGAAGAATTTGAATTCTGTTGTTGCAACATAACCTTGAAAGGACCACAGATGTCCAGAAGAACAAACAACTCTGTCTCGGGGGAATCAGAGTAGAATGCGCCTTAAAATTGTGGGTGTTACATACTTTAGACGGATGATTAGAAGAGTCCAGTCTCTTGAAAAAGACATCATGGTTGGAAAAATAGAGGATATGCAGAAAGCAAGAAAATGCTTGACAAGATGGATTTACACTGTAGCTACAACAATGGATTCAGTGGTACCAGTTGTGAGGATGGTGTAGGCTGGCAGGGTGTGTTCCATTCCACATAGAGTCATAAGTTCAAAGTATGGTTGCGCGTATGAATGCATCTGTGTGATTGTGTGCACCACATACCAGGGGTGCAATTACAGACACGTCTTAGACATAACCTAACACTTTCTAGGATTGGACTTTGGGGTTTTAAGCTAAGGACTAGAGTCTCATGCGATATTTCAGTCAATTAGCATAACAGCGCTCATAAAGTGATGTTCTACATCCTAGCTTGATGAGTAATGTCTAGGACCTTAAAAGCCTGGAGTGACCATCTAATGACCATCTGATGACCATCTAATGACCATCTGATGACCATCTAATGACCATCCGATGACCATCTGATGACCATCCGATGACCATCTGATGACCATCTGATGACCATCTAATGACCATCCGATGACCATCTAATGACCATCTGATGACCATCTGTTCATCAGGAGCAAAAGAGAAAGAAGGACACCAAAAGCACAAAGGAGAAACTAGTGTACAAGACAGAGTCTACGTAAGTCTTGGCCTCATCTACACTACCACGAGAAAAATTAGTGCCAAGTTACCACTATCGAACATTCTAGGCAGGGCCACACTAGATAGCTAGGATGAAAGAAAAAAATGCGGAACAGAATCTCGGAATTCCTTAAAGAAGTAACAACAGCAACAGCAAGCAAATCTAATTAAACTGGTTGAGACAGTCTCCTAAACCACTGCTTTGAGATATTCTTCAAATCTGACCCTTGAGGTCACCTTGTAACTAACTAATGAATTCGCTCAAAAAACAATCAAAGCCAAAAGAAATACTATGCTCCTGTAAAAAATCACCTATAGCTCAAACTGCCATTAATGACCTTACTAGAAATTTATAGTGCCTGCATACCACTACTGACCTCTCTGACCAAGACAACAATGTTCACCTTTTGTTTGGCATCCAGGTACTTTAACCACCATGCCACCAGGTATCCTTAATTTAGGAAAGGTTTTCTGAGTCAAGGTAAAGCAGGGATGGGCCTACAGAATAAATATTTCCACTACATTATCAACTGATACAAGTCTGATACATAATTGATATTGTCTCAATATCAATTATACTGAATATTTATTATATACCAGGCATTGTGCCAAGTCCTGAGAAATCTCACTTCTCAACAGGATAATCACCTATTGAGGGGAGAAGCAGTATCAACAAATATCAGAACACATTTGTCGTTTAAAGTTGAGGGGTGGTTGTGTGTTAGGGGAGAATCGTGAATGAGGAACAAGTGGTTCTGCTCACTGGAAGAGGGAGACAGGAGGTGCATGCTTTGGTCTGAATCTCAAAATGTGCCAAAGACAGCAGAGGCAAACTCACCACGAAAAGTTGTTCACATGGCTAGACTGACTTCAATTTATCATGGGTCTATTTCACACTCCCAAAAACTTGGTTGGAAAATTAACCATCGAATGACAATCTGGCCAACCCAGTGTACTAAAAATAGGGTAAACACTACCCCAAAGGGTTAAGATTAAACTCGACTGATCATTGCTAGTACTGTGGTGGTTGGATAAGCTGTGACTCAGAAGAACAATCATTATTCAACAAGCAACCATTATTCTTTAAAACCTTCCCGAGTTGTTTTGATGACATCTAACATTTGAAGAGATACAGCCAGAAAGCTTCTTAGAAGCCACAGTGATGAGGCTTCGTCTCTGGAGGATGAGGATATGGTATCTGGAGAAATCTGTCCCTGAAGAAGACGTCATGCTTCATACAGTCGAAGGTCAGTAGGAAAGAGGGAGACTGTCAATGAGGTGCATTGGCACATGGGCTTCCAAATGGGTTCAAACATAACAGCTGTTGACTTGTTGGCAATTGTTGGCATAGACCTGTTGCCCATAAGCTTAATAAGATGTGGCTGACAACGACACCTATCACATAGCAACCACCACCACCTTAGGTTATAAAAGGGCTGGTTCTACCTGTTTTAGAAACAGGCACCAAACTCCTTACAGTGGAGCTGATGCTGAGTCACAGCAACACCATCGGAGAGGGCAGTGTTGCCCCTATGAATTTCTGAGACGGCGAGTCTTTCAGGGAGGAGAAAGCCCCGTCTTGCTCCTGCGGAGTGGCTGGTGGTTTCAAACTGCTGGCCTCATGGTTAGAGCCCAACTCATAACTACCACCCACCACACAAACTTTAAAACCACCTTTGTGATTCTCACAATCCCCAGGAATCTGGAAGGGAGGATGAGAACTTGGACCTTTCCTGGCCTTCGTGTGTGAAACTAGAATGATAGGTGAGCTTTCTTACTTTAAGATGAACCTAAGTATATCCTTTTACTGCTTTCATCAACAAAGTCTTATCATTTAAAAATGAAGATTATAGTAAATGGGCTACGTGATAATAGATAATATTTTTCAGCTGTGACCATTGAGCAAGTTGTAAAAGGGAAGGTGCTGATAGTGTGCAGTATTTGTGGATAACATCATCTCCTTTCTCCAGGCCTCTGGCCTCCCTACATCAAGCATTTTGACCCCTGGAGAGATCAAACATGAAAAATCCAAGTCCCACTTAATCGTTTTAGAAAGTGTAAGCACTCGATTATGCTGTAGGCTACCTAAGTTTAGACTGTGGTAGTCAACAGCCATTGAGTCAATCCCAACTTATGGCAATGCCAAGCAGAGTTTCTGATTTGGAAACGTCTGTGTTTTTTTAAGTAGGTGGAAATATTAAACTAGAGATTGAATTAATTCTTCTGAATCAAGTGCCTGTCCAGATATAATCTGCCTTTAATTTCCTCCATATGACTGCTAGAAGTATTTTAAATAAGCGTTATATAACTCAGTCCTATTTAGAGGCCTATATCTACCTTTAATGTTATCTACAGAAGAGGCGGGGAGGGGAGAGGTTATCATTTGAAATTTTGTAAAAGTCTAAATTTACAAACTTATATGGATATTATGCTGTGAATTCACTGGTGATTTCCTTGTCATTGGGACCCAGGTCACAAGACACGACTTTTGGAGGAAGATACAGTATTGAGACATTTGAGATCTATATTTGGTTCTGCCTTCCCTCGTTGTACAGGCATTAATCAAGAGCTTATCCATCTTCATCACATCACTTAATTAAGAAAAGGAAAAAATGAACTATTGGGAAGATTTCTAACATCAAGGGAAAATGCAGGACCTATTTTGACTTCCTTTGTAATTTAGAAATGTTCAACTACAACACTACATTTTTGTTGATCATAAGTATTTTAAAAATTGGCTACTTCACACTCAAGTTGTGTTTTTTTGCTTTGTTTTGTGTGGGTTTTTTTTTCTTTTTTAAGGATGGTAGTGGTAATAATTGCAGAGCGTCTTATTAAATGGCTAGGCTAATTGACCAGAAGGTTCAACGCTTCTTGTAGGACTCGACAAATTGATGCAAAATGTAAAGTATCGGGATTCTTGTAGAAAGTACTGCATAAAAACAACAAAGATGGAGATGGTTGAAATTTGGGGGACCTTCAAAAATGAAAGGCCTCCGGTTGGCACAGTGATTTAGCATGTGGCTTCTAACTGAAAGGTAGAGAGTTTGACACCACCAGCTGCCCCTCGGTAGAAAGGCGTGTCAGTCAGCTTCTGTAAAGATCCCCACTGTCTTGAGGAGCATCTGGTGGTTTGGAACCATCAATCTTTTCTATTGTTTTAGCATTAACAATTTTATTGACACATAATTCACACCTACAATTCAATAAGGAGTTGAGTAAACATCACCACAATCAATTTTGCACATTTTCTACCTTTTTGGACTTGTTATTATTAGCTCCCCATTTCTCACCAACCTCCCCTCCCACAAGCCCTAGAAACTGCTAATCCAGTTCCTGATTCTATAGGTTCACCTATCTTAGGTTTCATAGGAAGCAAAGTCTATAAAAAGAAAAAATGAACAAAACAAAAACAGAACCACAATGAACTAAAATTTTGGAAAACCTAAGTTGAAGCATAACAAAGATCAGCAAAGAGTAGAACAAATGTATAATGAGTCAAAAGGGAAAACACATGATAATTTGTTAAATTTTACTCTAAATTTATCTACATTAGTTCCCTTCCCAATGCACTCTATATGATAGCAAGGTTATTCATATCCCTTGTCAATGGGCAGAGGAAATTCACTGGAGGCTTTTTTCAAGTGCAGTCCCTGAAAAAGGATTTTGTTTTTTCAATGGCAACCACAGCCTTCTGGAAACTGGGTGCTCTGAATTTACTCTCCAATACCGTTCCCTCCTCTGGTCTTGGATTTTATTGTTTACAGTCTTTGGATCACATAAACTGGTGGTTTCTTCTATAGAGATTTAGCAGTCACCTCACTTACATGGCTGCTTGCTTTAAGATAAAGCTTTAAGATGGCCCAACACCGACACCATCTGACTCTCTCTCTCTCTCTTTCTCTAAAGGCTTTCACTATACCATCTGTGAGGATGACTCGGATCTTGTTTTCTCCTTTTTAAAACCAGGTCCACTTTGCAGTTTCTGCACACCATACCTCTTGTACATTCCGCACCCTCACCACCAGTAAGGAGGTGCTGTTGAGTCAGTTTCTCATGGTGACCCCATGAACAACAGAGCATCACATTGCCTGGTCTTACTTCATCCTCAGACTCGCTGCTCTGTATGAGCCTGTTGTTGGAACTACTGTGTCAATCCACTTCATTGAGTCTTTTCCTTTGGGGCTGATCCTCTACTATACCAAGTGTGATGGTCTCTTCTGAGGACCCGTCCAAAGTGTATGAGATAAAGTTTCGCTAGCCTCACTTCTGTAGAGCATTTTGGCTATACTTCTTCCTATATAGATCTGTTCATTCTTCTGGTGGCTCATGATATATTTATTATTATTTGCTAGCACCATAATTCAAAGGCATCAATTCTTCTTTTGTCTTCCTTTTCTTGTCATTCTCCAGATTGAGTCTCCTGCATCCAAGGTTGTTGAAAATGCAGTGACTTGGGTCAGATGCACCCTAGTCTTCAATGTGGCAACCTTGCTTTTGAACACTTTCAAAATGCTCATTTGCAGCATATTTGCAGATGACAAGAAGTTTTGTGATTTCTAGAGGGTTGCTTCCATGGGTGCTGATTATGGATCTAAGTGTACTAAAATCCTTGATGCCTTCCATCTTTTCTCCACGTTCCTTATGGGGCCAGTTGTGAGGATTTAAAAATACCTTTCTATGTTCAGATATAATTCGTCTTCACCAGTAAGTGATTTACATCTTCTTCGTGTCTGCACGCAGATTGTGGCTTCTGCGTATCTCCACAGGTTAGCGAACTTCTCCCCATCCTAATGGTCTGTTCTTCGTCTCGTGCAACTTCCGAGAGCCTAAGCTCAACATACATATTGAAGAAGTACAGATTGTGAGGATACAACTCTGATGTACATCTCTCCTGATTTTAAACCACACAGCTGCTCCTTGTTCTGTTTCAACATGGAACCGTTCCGTGGCCTACGGGCAGTTTCTCCCCGAGGCAAATTAAAAAGTGCTGCAACCAAAGTGGAAATTCACACCTGGGCTCCGTGTCTTTTAGCAGTGTTGTCATCTTCCTTTCCTAGTCATCCAAGCTCACTGTTCCCAGTCGCCATCCATGTTAAAGATCAGCCAATCCCTCTCTTCTGCCTGCTTCGTGAATGGTTTATGAGCTCAGAGGAGATGATGCCCCCTGAACCTCAGATTATCAACAAAACAGGAGGAGGTGCCAGGTAATTACCCTGAAGGTTTCTGCTTCTTCACCCACTAGCCCGGCGATAGCCGATATGGGGAGCACTGGTCCGTAGATAAGATCCTTGTGCTTCGAATGGGAGAAAATGATGTCTCTTTCAACCAGGTGGGACCCATCTTCTGCTGGTAGCTTTACCGACCTGTGGAGAGACGCCAACAGACTGAGATTAGCAGATAGCAATCATGAGTGCCAGGAGCCCTGGCGGCACCCCGTGGGCTAGACTGCCAATAGGAAGGCTGGTGGTTCAAACTCGCCAGCGGCTCCAGGGGAGAAAGATGAGGTCATGTGCTTCTGGCTCAGAGACCTTACACTGAATTGCTAGAGGAGGAAGGCTTCGTAACAATCTGTGATATACAGATGACACAGCCTTGCTTCCAGAAAGTGAGGAGAATTTGAAGCACTTGATGATGAAGGCCAAAGATGGCAGACTTCGGCATGGATTATAACTCCATGTAAACAACAAACCCCCGCCCCCAAATCATCATCCTTGATAGTTTACATCATGATAAATGGAGAAATGGTCAAAGTTGACAAGGAATGTTGTCTTGTTTGGCTCCACGATCAATGCTCAGGGAAGCAGCAGTGAGGAGATCAAAAGATCTCTAGCATTAGACAAATCTGCTGCATACTCTAAAGACCTCTGTAGAGTATGGAAGAACAGCGTTGTTACTTTGAGGACTAAGGTCTCCCTGACCCCAGACATGGTATTTTCCATCGCCTTGTACGCCCGTGAAAGAAGTTGGGCATTGAATAAAGCATCAATGCCTTTGAATTGTGGTGTTGGGGAAGAATATAGAAAGTACCACAGACTGCTCAAAGAGCAAAACCAATGTGTCTTGGAAGAAGTGTGGCCAGAGTAGAGGCAAGGGTGGTGAGACTTCATCTAACATACTTTGGACATGTTTTCAGGAGAGACCAGCCCCTTGAGAAGGTCCTCCAGGAGATGGGTTGACACCCAGCTGCAATGATGGGCTCAGGAACGAGGGTGAGGACGGTGCAAGAGAGGCAGGCCTTTGTTCTGTCGTGCGCAGAGTCACTGTGGGTTGAACTGACTCGATGGCACCCAAAGAACAACAATGAGTGTTGGCTGTGATCATCATTGATGCGACCACTGCATCTGGGTAGACAGGTGGCTGGGGTGGCGATAGAAGAGACTCCAGGTAAGAGCCAGAGATTAGACTGTGAAAGATCACAGGAGGATAAGCAATGCACCCTGATCAATTAGGGACCCAGGGACTTCCAAATCCTCAAAGTGACTATGAGAGCAACTATTTAGAGTGAGGATTATTAACTCAAATGTAACAGGGTCTGGCAGGTAACAGGTAGCCAGGTGATAGTTCCTAGAGGAGAGAAGTGCTACACAGTTCTAGCCAGAAGGTATATTAACATATGAAGGTTCTGCTCCTCAAATTTCCCAAGAACATCATGAGAAGTTACTGAAATTTCCAATGTTGACAGCTGTATTTTAGAATCTGCCAGCTAGAGTGAGCTATCTTTGCAACTTAGGAGAGCAAGCATTTAGCTTCAAACTTTCTATCCATTGACTTCTAACCCACAATAATTCGGGACTATATTGCGCCATGCATTAAACTGAGACACAGTTTGATTTAAAGGGATACCTCCAAGGACCCCACCCTCTGCTGCTGCCCCTTTGCTTTTAGATCGAGTGCAAGGTCTAAGTCCCAACTGGTCTTATTGCTGAGGTGCCAGGAAGGTTCTGTAGTCCTAGGAACAAGAGCTGTTCTCTCGAGATGCTCGGCATGCCCCGCAATAGCAAGAGCCAATAAAATTTTGGAACCTAAGCCCAGTTGACGGAAAACTCTAGGAGGGGCTTGGAATTTAAATAAAAGCCACTGGGAAATCCAGTCATCAAGAACCCTTCCGAAACCTACACAAGCATTCCAACTTAATGATCTAAATACAAGTTATCACTCAAGACGGCATCCATGGAGAACCGTGTAAGTCACCAGCTGGCACTCGTTAAACGTCACATCCTTACCCATGAATACCGTGCTGTGGGGGGAAAGACAGCCTCTTACCTTGCTGAGAGGTGGTACACCTGGTTGCTTCGTTCAATGGTCCACACGGTCACTGCGTTGGAACTTGATAAACATAGCTGGTGCCAGTTCATAGGGTTAAAAGTCATCTGGCTGACATCCACGCCAGGCTGTGACTGCTTGCACAGAAGGACCTCAGAGTCCCAGTTCCTTAAAAGAAAACAGTAGCTGATGAAAAACACAACTGGGTTGTTATCTCTTACCTTTTGACCATGAATTGTCTAGCCACAATAGACATACATGAAGGCTTGAGTCATTTTAATTTATATC
>PVJH01034775.1:0-20293 GCA_004026705.1 Nesogale talazaci
CCCCCCCCCAAAAAAAAAAAAAAAGAATACTCATAAGCACCTAAATTTCCAACTCAGGATTACTAACATTTTATCATTTGAAGTCTTCTTGAAAAATATTCTTATTTTTCCTCGACAATATTCTCCAATTCCTCCAAATATTCTCCTCCACAAACCCTTGCTACTTTATTATTATCCTTCGTAGCCTGATCTTCCTCCATTAATTGACCTCCCCCTCCACTTGCGCTGGAGCAGCCCTGGTGGTGCCGAGGGTGAGGTGCTGAGCTGCTCCCAGCAGAGTGGGGCAGTGCCAGCTGCCCAGTGTTGAGAAACCCGACGGGGGGCCCCGTGTCAGAATTGACTTGATGGCAGGGAGACTGTACCCCCAATAAAGCAACCACTGCCGAGTTTGGTGTGTCCTTTCTCAGGTTTCACAATCACTTGTGTCCTCATCCACTAAAGGACACTTTTGTATTTGTTCCAATCTCATTTCCCCACTAAATTGGTGACATGCCCTTTACCTTATTCTTCTGTTTCAGACAATAATGTTTCTGAGTTCAGTATCCTGTAGCACTGGCTCGTTGCCTGCCTCTGCGGACATGGCCTTCTGTCACTCAACTCCTAGTACTCTTCCCGTGGCTCAACACCTGGGACGCCCAACCCAGCCTCTTTGCTTCTTTTTAAAACTGCCTTCCCTACAGGCACTTTTAAGAGACTTCAAGAAGGCAAAGTGGTGTCTTTTATAAGCACTTGGCCCAGCTGGAGGGTAGAGGGAGAAGCCTTCCTGGGGCAGGTGGAATGCTTTATTCAGAGAAAGCACGTACAGACTTCTACACAAGCAGTGCTAAGCGACCGGATCGGGGTTTCGTGTTCCTCGAGCGTAGAGGGTAGGTAGGAGCCTCAGGTGGGTCAATATTTAATCATACACCATGCAGGAACCTGCATGTTGCCAAAGATCCTTATCTACCATTAGACTTTAAAAGCCATCTTCAAATGAAGATGCTTGTCAAGCAGCCCTTATTAAGCCTACAAGTCTTTGCTTGCATTCCAGAGAAAGCTGTCCAATAGCAATATGAATAATACATTAAAAATAATTTTATTGGGGGCTCATACAACTCTTATCACAATACAGACACCTATTGTGGCAAGCACATTTGTACATTATCATTGCCATCATTCTCAGAACATTTTCTACCTGAGTCCTTGGTATCAGCTTCTCATTTTTCCCCCTCCCTCCCTCATGAACCTTTGATTTCTATTTTTTCATGTCTTACACTGACCCATGTCTCCCTTCTCCCACTTTTTTGCTGTCCATTCCCCCGGCTGGGGGTTATAGGCAGATCATTGAGATCTTTCCCTCCATTCTCCCAAGTCCCTGTACCTTCCTGGTATGGCTACTGTCAATATTGAGCCTGAGTTTATCTATCTTGGATCCCCCTTATTTCCAGCTCTTACCTGTACCCATGTACATGCTCTGGTCTAGCCAGAATCGGAGTCATGATAGTGAGGAGGAGGAAGCATTACAGAACTAGAGGAAAGTTGTATGTCTCATCAGTGCTGCTATACTGCACCCTGACGGCTCATCTCATCCACGATATCCTTCTGTAAAGGGATGTCCTGTTACCTACAGATACTTTGGATCTCCACTCCGCACTGCCCTTCAGTGATTTTTTTGTTGTTCTGGGTCTTTAATGCCTATTGTGATCACACAGGATCGTGTACTTCCGTGTGGGCTTTGTTGATTCTCAGGTCTTTAATCCTTTAAGACCCCCAGATGCTATAGCTTTTTTGGGGGTGGTGGGGGGGCATCACTGCTCTCCGGTGGTGGGAGTAGGAGGCCCAGCCCCACTGCTGGAATTGAACCTCCGTCCCAGTGGGCCGCAGTCCTGCGCACAACCACTACGCCACCGGGGCTCAGCCTGATGCTATAGCTTTTCAGAGCTGGGCATTTCCTGCTTTTTCACTATATCTGTTTATGCACCTGCTTTGTCTTCAGTGATTGTCAGGAAGGTGAGAATCATGGAATGCCGGCTTAATAGAACAAAGTGTTCTTGCGTTGAGGGAGTACTTGAGTGGAGGCCCAATGTCCATCTGCTGCCTTAATACTAAACCTATAAATATATGCACATAAATTCAATGAGATCAAGATAGGAACTAGACCATTCAAAAACTTCTGCACACCCCAATAAAATCATTTATAAAAATTTTTTTTTAATTAAAAAGGGGGCTGAGCCCCGATGGCATAGTGGTTGTGCGCGGGGCTGCGGCCCACTGGGACGGAGGTTCAGTTCCAGCAGTGGGGCTGGGCCTTCTACACCCACCACCGGAGAGCAGTAATGCCCCCCCCCCCAAAAAAAAATTATAACAAAAATTAAAAAGGGACCAAAAAAATAAATAAGAGGGGGGAAAGAAGAGCTTATACCAAGAGCTCATGTGAAAATATTTGGAAATGACGATGGCAACATGTGTAGAAATATGCTTGATACGAATGATGTGTGGAATGTTATAAGAGTTGGAAGAGGCCCCAATAAAATCATGGAAAAACACAAAACAAAACAAAAACTTTTGCACAAGTGTAAGCCAATTATAAGGCAGAAAAATGTACCCGATGTTCACGGTTTCCATGAACAAATACCTTTGCCATGAAACCAAAAGTGGATGGTGCCTGGTTTCCCAAACCTGAACATTTTGATCAGATCCTGTAAGTAACAGAATTCTGATCAGAAGGGATAGAAATGTAGAACTGAATTCCAAGTCCTCACAAAAACAAACACCAAGACACGGGCATGAGAAAATGTTTAATGTCTGTAGATCCACCTCCCTCCCTGTCCTGCAGTGATCGGACAGCCTTCCCAAGCTGGCAGGAGCAGAGAATGCCCGGGCGGCTTGCCCTCCGCAGTGCTGGAAAACCATCGAGGCCCTCCTCTTAACTTGGGACTGGTTGCAGGCACGGTCTTTGCGCAGCATGCCTCAGGCATCTCTACCCCGGGGAGAGCCCCATCTCTATAGGACTCCCGAGGTCTTCTGTTCTTCTGCAGCCTGGCGCCGGGCACTGCGCTTCTGAAAATAGTAGTAGGCTCGGACACTGCACAGGTAGCCCCCGTACACGGTGAGCAGCATCATGGAAGTGGAGAAGGCCTTGTAGCCGAAATCGGCGAGCTGCTTGCCTGTTGGCATCTCTGTGCCCTGCAGAGAGAGCACAAATTCAGACCCAAGGATGAGGTCGTACGTGCCCAGGAACTCATCGCTGAACTTCTGCATTCTGCTTAGTATGTCTGCACTCAAGACTGGAGCAGGGCAGAGCTTTCTAATGACACCCGGGGACTCGAGGGGGTACCCAGGTGCATGTGGCGGCCAACACCGGCCCTCTGTGTTTATGGACAAAAATGACTAACACAGACAGGGTGGAAATGCCCAGCACTGACAACGGCTCTTCAAGTCCCATGTGTACTGCCGTGCCCATTTCATCGCCTCGCCAGCTACCAGGACCCCGGCCACCTCGGAGCCCGGCCCCAGGTGGTTTCCCAGGCTGTAATTTCCATGGACCCAGACCGCTGTCACATGTCTCCCTCGGATTGGCTGTGGGGTCGAGCCACGGACCTTTTGGTTAAGGCCGTCAGTGCCAGGCGGGCTCCGTGGGTTAAGCAGCAGCAGTGGACTCGTCTTGCTGGGAGAACCAAGTGGAACCCTGCAGGCAAGCCCTAATTTGCTTTCCCATAAAAACCATTACTTCAGTCCTGTGGGTTAGGTTCCCGGGCTAGCCCTCAAACACCTGTCTAAGCCCTAATAAGCTTGAAATCGTGCCAACAGTACTTTCTATTATTTCAATCATAACGTAACCAATCTTCAATTTATTCTAATTGTTCCATAATTACGATCTCAATTAATTTAATGATGTGACTATTATATAATTACAATCAATCATATTATTAATTCTAAATTCCAGATTTAACATCAAGAACCTATCCCCAGGCAAAGAAAGACAGCACTTACGACTAGGCTCGTGCTAGTGGTTAGCTTAGTCACCCGGGGTACGTGAGGGCCCCCCCACCATCACTGCCCTGGCCCTTCCGAGCTGGTGGATGAGAGGGCAGTGGGCATGGGCACCCCTCACTTCTCGAGCTGAGACCCTGGCTGTGCTCCTAGGCCCTCCTCGGTGGAGGGGACTGACATGAAGTGACTCATGGAAATGAATGGGAGATGAGGCCTTACATGCTGCGGATGTGGCGGCGGCGGGGGAGAAGCTCCCCAAGGAGGGGCCAAGGGCGGATAAAGGGTGCCAGCCCGCCACAGAGCAGGGCCCAGGGGCCGACCAGTGCATGGGCGCCACCCCGGCAGGATCAGCCCCCAGCTGCGTGGAGGCACAGCTTCTGGGAATTACTGTCCCCAGGGACTGTGGGGCAGGGCCGTAAGGTGGGAGAAAGGGTTGAGTTCAGGCTCTTGGGCCTCTGACAGGCCTGAAGCTGTGCCCTGTAAGAGTGACAGGATAGGGAATAGCACAGGCAGCCCTCCTGTCGCCAAGGTCGGCGGTTCAAATCCACCAGCCTCTCAGAAGGAAGATGAGGCCACCTGCTTTTGTGAAGCTTAGTCTCAGGATCCTTGAGGCGCAGCTCTACCCTGTGCTACAAAATCACTAGGAACTGGAATTGGCTCCAGAGTTGTTTAATGGTGTCTAGAACTTCACTACCTTTTTTTTAATCTCCCCCCCCCCTTTTTTTTTTGGTCTCTGGTCTATCCTGTAGAAGATGGCTTCTCCTAGTTTCAAGTTGACAAAAACTTCCTAAAGCAGGAACCGCAGTTAAGGCAGGAGCAGGAGCCCCAAAGACAGGTGCCGAAGTTCTGCGGGGAGCAGAACAGCGTTTGTCAACTGAGTGGGTTAGTCTCGGGAGGGCAGCGCTGGAGGCACTGCCACAGTCACCAGTTCAGAAACTGCTCCTGCTAAGAGAAACCAGAGCCTCCTGCGTGCTGCTGTGGAGCGGCCACGTCGGTCGGTTGGTCAGAAGCTTGTGAGCTGATTGTGGGGCATGTGAAAATGACACGGCACGCACACTTGTGTGCTGCTGTCCGTCTACCTGGCGGCTGGCCAGAGCTCGGAAGAAGGCTAGGTTACAGATTGGGATCAAGGTAAATAACCCATAAAGTCAAAGGAACAGTTTGAAAATGGAAGCAGGGGAAGCGGGTAGCTGGGAAGTTCAGAAACTATGGGGTTGGGGAGTGGTTTTTTTTCTTTTTTTTGGGGGGGGGGGCCATCACTGCCCTCTGGTGGGAGCGGGAGGCCCAGCCTTGCTCCTGAAGAGCTGCTGATGGATTTGAACCCCCAACCCTGTGGGCCACAGTCCCCCACTCAACCACTACGCCACCAGGGCTCAGCCGTGAAGATTTTCTTTAACTACTCCCCCTCGCTGAGATCTAAGTGAACCACTGTCACCAAGCGACCACCTCGACCACCTCGAAGGGAAGGTGGAGGTGCTGGGCCCGAAAAGGTGAAGCGCCATGAAGATGAGACAACTGACTGGGCGGGATGGGCCCCTTAGCCAGTGGTTAGTCCGGGGTCAAAGTCAGCTTCGTACACTGCCATGGAACTGGCAACCTGAACATCGAGACTAAGTTTTCACACCGGGCACCAACAGGCCTAGAATTCTCCATGCCGACTTCTCCTACCCCCTGCCTCCCAAGATCATGCCTACACGTTTATCTAGGAGACATTTTTAAAAGGATCATGACCTCCACCCCCAGAGAGGAGAATCACGCATTTGCTGCCATCTGGAAAAGGAGGTGCCCTGGTGGTGACCCACTGGGCTGCAGCTGGAAACGATTTACCTGCTCTGCAGGAGAAAGCAGCGGCTTGCTACGTCTGTAAAGAGTCAGTCTCCGAAACCCACAGGGGCAGTTCGGCTCTGTCCTTACAGGGTGGCTCTGAGTCAGAAGAGGGTCAAGGGCATGGCCATGGGTTGGGTTGGGTTCCTTGGGAAGGTAACCAGATCAAGGGAACTCTAGTGTGGGCTGGCTTTATGAGAAGGGAGATTTGACCCTTATCAGGAGGGAGGAAAGTGAAATTGAAGATTAAAAAAGGTAGGGGGCGTGGGGGTTGAGTCAAAACCCAAGTTGGCCAAAGAAAAGAACTTAGAAGTCTGAACAGAAAGATCAACCCTGGAAATGAAGGTAATTTTTGAGGTTGGCAGACATTCATCCCTACGGAACATCCAGGTGCTCAATGAGCACCGAGGTCCTCGTCCCTTTTGCCTCGGAGTCTCTGCAGGCAAGCTGGGTCACCGTGGCTCTACTGGCACCGCCACGAATTCAGCCCGCAAATCGTGCGCTCTGGCCCGGAAATAGGGCTTCCATACGTGCCTCGTGGCCCGTTTCTGGCACTACACGAAGGGTGGGGGCCTCACCAAACTGGACTACGTGATTTGGGTATTATCCAAGACAGCTTACCCAACGGAAGAAAGAATGCCAACTACATAAATTTTTTTTAAATGTCAGGTTTGATAAAAATGTTTTTAAAAAATCAGAGTTGAGTCTCTTGTGGGGGATAGAGCTGGACAGCACAGATTTTGGAGAAACACTGGTGTGTGTGTGTGTGTGTGTGTGTGTGTGTGTTACTACCAGAGATTCCACAGGGATGACACCTGCCAAGATTGTGTGGTTCTTTCTTTCCCTGACCCTGAAACACGGGAGTCGGATGGCCTTGACGGCGGTGGGTTGGGCTGACACGTAAGGAGGCTCCGGGAGGAGCCCCAGCTTTGACCCCCGACACTGCTCACCTCTCAATGGTGTGTGTGCGGCTACAATGCAAACAGGTTTCGCTGGCACTTCTCAAGTAAGCCGAGCAGAGGAAGGCAGCCTGGGGCTCTACTTCTGGAGCTAAGGATCACAATGGCTGGGTCGGCGACAATCCCTGGGGCGGTGGTGCAGCAGGGGTGTGGCTGGGCGCAGGCTGCCTCGGGTCGGGGAGGGGGGGGGCACCTCAATGGCTGCTACCCGCACTACAGGAGGGCCTCAAGGGTCAGGACTCGCCTCTGGAAACCTCCCCTCAAATGGAGCCAGCCCTTGGGCTAGATGCTCTCGCTCTCTCTTCCCTCCATACTTCACACTGCGTGGTGCTGAGGGCCGCTGAGAGGACCAGCACTAAACCCCAGAGTGTATGGTTCGATGGGGAGAAGGCAGAACAATAACCAAACGTTTGTTCAGACTCACAGTGACCCTATAGGAAGGTGCAGGACTGCCCCCCGACACACACACCATCATTTCCAAGACTGTAAATCCTTATGGAAGATGCTACATCTTTCTCCCACGCAGCGACTACAGGGTTTGAACCTCCAACCCTCTGGCTAGCAGGGGAATCTTCAACAACTGTGCCATAACTGGACCGAAGATAGCAGCTGTGCCAAAATCAGGGCAAAGGGCAGTAGGTGACAGAAGCGCTAACAAAGAAGCATGGTAAACATTCAGGATAGATATCCCCTCCCTCACCCACCCAGGGGTGGAGTCCCAAGAAAAGTTAGCAGAAAGGTCATGGGCCTGGCTGCAGGAGTTTGGGGGTCCAGTCTGCAGACTTCAGTATAATTAAGCTTGCTTTGTGCGTAAGTATCTTGCCAGCGTATGCTTTAACCATTTCCCAGGGTTCAATGGGGAGTCTGGAATGCTAACTCCTGTTTGAAAGAAGATTCGACTCCTGCTTGTCCTGGTTACTGTATGTAGAGTCTGGAAAGACAAGGAGTTAGGAAGTTCTTTTTGTGTGTATTAACTGTCCCGCACCCCCAAACCTTTAGTCCACCTGCTTCTAATACATGAGTGGGATTGTTCGAAAAGATGTTGCTTGTAAACTTGGGGGGGGGGGGGAAACAAATAAATAAAGCCTTTCTTGGGCTGAGCCCCGGTGGCATAGTGGTTGTGCACGGGACTGCGGCCCACTGGGATGGAGGTTCAATTCCAGCTTCACAGGAGCAAAGGCTGGTCCTCCTACTCCCACCACCTGAGGGCAGTGATGCCTAAAAAAAACCCCAAAATAAATAAATAAACAAAGCCTTTCTTGCTAAAGGATGATCCGTTAGCCGAATTCCTTGATAAATGGCTTTGCTCTCTCTGGGTTTTCATCTCGAGCAACGACTGACTGGGCTCAACCGCTCCAGGTCACCGGACCCGATAGTTGCGTGAGGACCGGGTGGTGGGCTTGGGGGCGGTTCGGTGTCCGGTTTAGAGGCCTGAGCAAGGTTTCCACCAGCAAAGAGCGGGGAGGAGGGCGAGCCACACGCTGGGCACCGCAGCAGAGAACCGAGGGAGGGGGCGAGGGGCGGGTTGGGTGTCGGGGAGAGCCCCGGCGCGGGCCACAAGGCAGGGAGCTCGGCCACGGGGCGGGGGGCCGCGACGCCGGGCTGCTGCCGGGGTGGCCACCATCAGCGCGGCGCCTTCGCCAGGCTGGGAGGGCCGTCCGGCGCCGCGAGGCCTGGCACGACCCGCGCGCGCCCTCAAGGGCACGGGGCCTGCAGATGGCGCCGAGTGGAGGGCGCAGTGGGCACGCTCGCGGGGGCAGAAGGCCCCGACCGGCCCTGGCAGGGGCCTACCTGGACGCTGCAACTCCCTCCGCTCCCACCGAGGCCTCTGCGGAGCTTCCGGCGGCGCCCGAACGCCGCACCGGAACCAGACGGCAGGGCAGCGGCCCGGGGACGGTCCCGAACCCCCGGCTATTGGCGCGGAAGGCGGCCCTTGCTTCGTCCCACCCGCCCCGCGAACCCTCTACGATCCGGTTCCCACCGAGAGAGGAGGAACCACGCGCAGGGCACGGCCGCAAGCCCCGCCCACCAGGGCGGGAACCCACGGCGGCGGCTTCACCGGCTGGTGGCCTCCTATGCGCTTCCGGCTTCCGGAACAGCCATCTTTACTGCGCATCTTCACACACATGCTCTCGGAGAAGCCGTTGGATTCTGGGAGCTGTAGTTATTCTCTGGCGAGAGCGGGACCTTCGTGAGCCAGGTTCCCGACCAGAACTGGTAAGACTTCTCTCGGTCGAGTTGATCTGACGCACCGGTTTAGAGAGTACCAACCAATCCCCAGCTTGCGACGCGCTGACGTCTCCGGTAGCTGGGTAGATGTCCCCGGAGTCACCCTCTGAAGTGGACCGCGCGCCCCCTAGAGGCCGGAGCTGCCCTCTCTCCTTAGCCTGTGACGTCTCCGGTAGCTGGGTAGATTTCTTCGGAGCCACTCGCTCATGGACCGCGCGCCCCCTAGAGCCCGCAGCGGGCCTCGCCCCCGTGGCCCGCGTTCGCTCTGAGCTCAGGGAGGTGACCCGCGAGACCGGAATCGCAGACGACCGGCCAGATTTGGGCTGCTAACCACAAGGTCAGCGGTTCAAAACCCCTAGTCGCGGATACCCCAGGGCAGTTTACCCCGACCTGTAGAGATTGAGTTTTAGCAAGCCTGGGTCTTCAGTGGGGTGAGGTGGTAATAGGAGGTCCAAGAATGGCAGTGGTTATCATAGGGTTTTTTTTTTTTTTTTAGTTTTTTTTTTGGGGGGGGCATCACTGCTCTCCGGTGGTGGGAGTAGGAGGCCCAGCCCCACTGCTGGAACTGAACCTCCGTCCCAGTGGGCCGCAGTCCCGCGCACAACCACGACGCCACCGGGGCTCAGCCCTGGATTTTTTTTTAATAACCTACCTCTCCCCAACTCCCCCCCCCCCACCAAAAAAGTATTATGCTTTGGGGTGCGAGTTCGGCAAACAGGCAGCACGGCGATGAATGACAGCATGCACACGACCACAGGCACTGAGACGCCCCTCGTTTCTGGAAAAAAACCACGTTTTATTGGGCGGATATGTAGGCCAGACCCGAAGGCCACCCTTCACAGTTAGTTCTGGAGTGAACAGATGCAGACAAAGGTGTTTCCGGCTACCGGCTTGGTCTTTCTGGGCCCAATTTGACCTTGGAGGGGGCTGCTCTGGTTTCAGGGTCCCCCTGGGAGCCCAGTAAGGCCTGAGGGGCAGTGGCCGGGTCCCGTACACTCCTTGCTGCCTTTCACTTGCAAGACTGAATCCACAGGCCAGGGGCTGGGAGGAGCCTTCCTCCCCTCGCTCACAGGGAGCAGGGGAGGGTTAATGCGATGCTGGTCAGGAAAGGGCCACAGTGTGCCAGGTGCTGTCACACAGGAAGTTGAGACCCTCTGCTGGCTGGGGCAGGACCTGTAGGACTTCGGGGACTATTTATAGCCAGGGACCCAGGCTGCTGACCTATGACATTCCCTCGTGGCCTGGAGGAAGGCAAGTGCCAAGCACATAGCTCCCTCTCCTCCCTTTGGTTTCTCCGCCCCCTGCAGCCCCCGCAGCTCCTGGGGTGAGGCTCTCATGAGAAGGCCCTCATTGGACAGAGGCCATCTGCCTTGGAATGTCAGGTTGCCCCTGCTTCCTTCCTGGCCCCTGTGCAGCCTCTGGTCCACTCTGTCCTGCTGGCCTCCAGATATCAGATGCTGGTTGGGTGTCCCAGCTGCCCTGGGCGCAGCTGAGAGAGAGGTTCAGGGTTCAGGGGAGGATAGGCATGGAGTCAGGGGTGTCCCCAGGGAGGTAGGTGGCAGGAGGAGGGGGACCCCTGGGAGCTCCTGGGAAGGGAGGCTAGACACAGAAAAGGTCACGGGGAGCCGGGGAGCGAGTGAGTGAGCTAGCGGAGCCTGCTATGAAAAGGTGGAGCTCTGTCCGCAGATCAAGTTCCTGCTCCCCAAAGAGGGAGCAGAGGGGGAGGAAAAGGTCACACAGCGGGGGAGGGGCTGGCAAAGATGTGGAAACCAGGAAGTCTCTGGGGAGTGTGGCAGGCCCGAGGCCAGAGATGCCAGCCGAGCAGTCACTGTGGTGCCAGGGCAGCCCCGAGGGAGAGGGGGTGGCCAGAGGTTTCTGAGGACGCAGATGTTGCTAGGAGAAGTTCTCGAAGGGGGTTGTTTGAGATCTTTGTATTTTGTTAACAAACACTGAAACCTATTATGCTGTGTGAGGCCTGGCAGAGGTCAAAGCCAAAGGGGCCTGGGTCGGCTCCAAAACCCAGACCCGCCCTGGTGGCCCTGGGCTCACCCCTCCTGTGGCCGAGGGACCTCTTTAGCCAGGTCACTGGGTTTGGGGACAGGCTTCCTGGTCGGTGTGAGGCGGCAGCTGACAGCCCTTTCCCTGCCCTCCACCCCTCACCCCCAGGCAGCCAGGGGTCTCAGTGGTGCCTTTCTCCAGGACAGGGGGAGACAGGGCGCGCCCTTGCTGGCCGAGATGTGGCAGGTAGAGGCTGCAGGCTTCCTGGGGGTTCCAGATCTCGAGGTGAGTAGCCAGGCTGCAGAACCTCTTCTTCCAGTGAAAAGCCCAGCGGAGACAGCTTCACGGGGGAGCCTGGAGATCCGGGTGCCCCAGCTTCGGCCCGTCTGCACCGGGGAACAGCAGCAGCCTGGCCTGGCCCCCGGCCCCGTCTCACATGTGCTCTGGATGATTCTGCAGGCAGCGGATGAATTCAGCTACTGGCTGGCCCTCATAGCATACCTTGTACACAGCCGTGAACAGGGGGAATCTAGAATCGGGGAGAGAGATGCCCCGCTTAGCCTCACCACTCCCTGTCCATGCCTTCCCCGCCAAACAGCCTCGTCCACCCCATTTCCATCTGCTCCCTACACTCTGGCTCCCAGTTCCCACCAGCTGAGGACGGGAAGCTGGGCCTCAGGGCCGGTTGCTCCTTGCTGGGTGTCTGCCCGACGGCGTGAGTCTGTTGGGATAAGACTTTGGCAAACCTCTCTTGTGCATTTGAACCCACCAGTCGTTCTGCCCCAGCAAAGTCTGTCTCGGAAGCCCCCAGGGGCAGCTCCACCCCATTCTACAGGGGTGCTATAGGCCGGCACCGAGGTGATGGCCATGGGTTTGGGGGTGTTTTTGCTGTCCTCCACTCCAGTCCGGGGTCCCCAGCATGAGGGCGCAGGAAGATGGCATCCTATCCGTGAGGGTGCTCAGTGACAGGGCCCTTCCTCCCCACCCTGTTGTCCAGGCTGAGCCCCGACCGGGAGCTCTGGGGACACCGCAGATGAGGACCCAGGCTGCTAGCTGCGGGGGTCAATGGCACAACCCGGTCCGTGGCTCCAAGGGACAGTTGGAAGTCGCCCCATGCCAGTGGGTTCCCACCACCGGCCACCGCCGACCCGAGAGTCGGTTCTCCTCCAGACCCACACAGCTCAGCCCCCGTAGCCCCGCCACCCTGCTCTCTGTGTCCCCCGAAAAAGCACAGCATCCTTGCGCTTCAGCACCTCACACACGCCTCCAGGGGGAGGCTGCCCGGGATGGGCTGTGAGGCCTCACAGTGAGGTGAGTTTAAGGCAGGACCCCAGCACTGAGCCCCGCCTCGGTAGAGGTCCCAGAGGGAAGGACAGACAGAGGTGGGTGCTGTGCAGAGGGCCGCATGCTGGCCTGGGAAGAGCGTTTAAGCCCGGCTCACATCTGGGGGTCTTGAGCTCACGAGGGGACAAGGGGCCTGTCACAGACTCTCGGTGTGGTGTGCTGGCCCGTTGGCCGCACTGTTGGTCCTGGTGACAGCTCCCAGCCCGCGGCGGCTCGGGGACTGCGCAGACACCTACTTGTCTACCAGGCCTTTGTGCTGGAGGATGCTGTGCAGCTCCCGGGCCGTCTGGGGCCCCTGCAGCTTCTGCCCGTTCAGCATTTCTTTCTCCAGCTGCTCGATGGACTGCAGAGGACACGGGTCGGGGAGGGGTGGGGGGAAGAAGGGGTGAGAATGTCCAGGAGGGGGCACTCCCCACCCCTCTGCCCTCCCTCTCCGGCGCCGCCCGCCGCGCACCTTGCCCGTCCTGGCGAAGGCCTCGGCCACCTTGCGGTTGCGACCGCCGTAGCAGGTGGTGATGAGGTCGGCCACGCCGCAGCTCTCCAGGAAGGTGGCCGAGGACACGGGCCCGCCGCAGAAGAGCTTGGAGAAGGCGATCATCTCCATGAGCCCCAGCCGGATCACCGCCGCCTTGGTGTTGTCGCCGAAGCCCAGTCCGTCGCAGAAGCCAGCCCCCACGGCCACGATGTTCTTTAGGGGGTCGGAGTCGTGGGTGAGAGAGAAGCCTCCCCGGCACGGCCAGGGGGGCATCTGCCTGCGACAGGGACCCCTAAGCCATTGTCACCTCTTGGTTTTCCAACCTGCTGCCGCCGCTTGCGTAAAGCTAGGTGGATGCCTCCGGGTGCCCCGTCCCGCTGCTCCAGACTCCATCGGTGAGGACGTTTAGCTGAAAACCACCGCTTCTCTCCAGCTGACCCTGCCACCCCCGCCTGGATGTCTGCAGCTTGAAGGAGTGTCTAGGCCCCATGGCCCGGCCACCGCTGTCTGGATGTCCTGGACATCTTGGTTTCTTTCGCTTGGGGGTGCTCCTGAGGCCTCTCCTCTTCCCCATGAACCAATCCCCGGAGCAGCGTTCAGGGTGACCCACAAAGCGCCAGAGGGCAAAGGAACGGAAGTTCCTGATGGGGATCATTGGCGACCTGAATGAGCCTGACCTTGCTACTGCGTCCTTTCCTACGCGTTTGGGGCCTGCTGGAAGGCAAGGAGCAACCAAGTCTCTGCCTGAGGGCGGGTGTCTGGGGCAGTGGCATCCTTGGGGGCTGGCCTGGGCCTCCCTACCCCCCCCCCCCCAGTGACTTCCTCTGTGCCCCTCTCACCTTTAAGGCTCCGCAGATCTCCACCGTGTCCACCTCTTGGACCACGGTGATGCGGAAATTGGGCGTCTGCATCAGCTCTTTCAGAAGCTGCCCCTGCGCGGGGTCCTTGCAGCCTAGAATGGAGAGGGGCGGCGTTTTCTTCCTGTACCTGCCAGTGCCCTTCCCTGGGGTCTCCCAGACCTCCCTCTCTTCCAGTTCTCGGACTTCTTCCCGTCCCTGCCTGAACAGAAGGGCCATGGGAGACAAGGGACCGAGCGGGCGGGAAGGGGAACGGGGACGGGGAGGGAGGGCGTGGAAGCACGGCACAGAAGCATAGCTGCGGTGGGCGGAATGGGGGGCCGGGGTGTCTCTCACCGATGGTCGTCTCACAGAACTTCTCCTCGGCCACCTCGCTGGCGATGTTGGCCCCCATCAGCACACTCATGGGGATGCCAAGGCGTTCGCCAATCACTTCAGAGATGAGCTTCAGCCCGTCGGGGCCCTCGTCGACCCCCTGAGCGCAGGGTGGAACTCAGGCCAGGGGCCCTGAGACCCCTGAGAAGGCTTCCCGTCCCTGTCCCCAGAGGACCTGGGTTACCCCACCCCGGCTAACGCTCGCCGAGAGGGTGGGCAGCGACTCCACCGGAATACCCCCCCTTCCTCATAGCCTCAGCCAGCTTCTCATGGCTCAGCTCCCCTTCTGAGAGCCGCGCCACACATGCCCCTTGGTGGTCGCTGGTCTTACCCAGCTCCCCTTTCCTGCTCTTCAAGGCCCCGCCCCCCAGCCGCCCCGCCTGCTGACCAACCTCTCACCTACTGCTCAGCCAGCGTCCTCTGTCCAGCGAGCCCCAGCCTCTGTCTGCTTGCTCAGGCCTCTCAGCCTTCTGTTCAAACGCCTGGCCCGCTTCCATCTTTGCCTCTCTTTTCTCTCTCCCCACGGCCTCCCCGCCCCTCCCCCAGCAACGTGAAGGTCTCGCTGGCACCTTAATGAGAGATATGCCGATGGTTTTTGCCTTCAGGTGGCCCTTGAGCTGGTCACAGATCTTGATGATGAACTGATGGGGCACCACGAAGATCAAGATGTCGGCATCCGCAGCCGCCTGGGCCACATCTGGGATGGCCACCTGTTGGGGGGAGGGGGGGGCGAGTGCTCATGGGCGGGCCCATGGGGGAAATCTAGGAACCCAAGAGTAAGGGGAGCAGAAAAGAAAGGGAAGGACGTGGGGTGGGGCCTGGAGTTGGAAGTGGCTGAACTTGGAGGACCGGACCGGACAACTCCCTTCCCCCCAACCCCTGCTGCTCCAGCTCCAGCTGTCCCGGGCTCTCAAGACTCCTGGAGCCCTGCGAAGCGTCCTCCTCGCCCTTGGCTGAGAGACAGTGATGGAGGCCAACGGAGGCCCCAGCTTGGCAGCAGAGAAAGGCCAAGTCAGATTGTGCCTCCCTCCTCCCCGGGGGCCCCGGCGGGGAGCAGGAGCCCTGGCTCTTCCTGCCCTCTCTGCCGCTCCCCTTTCCAGGTGGCTAGGGAGCTGCCTGGGTTTGCCTAAACACGCGAAGTCCAGGAGTCGGCCTCCAGACCTGCTGAGAGCCCAGTGAATGAGTAACCGGATTCGCGCCCGCACGGACACTCAGGGACGGACCCAGCGTCTGGGAGCCCCAGAACCTCTCCTCGGTTGCCATGGAGACCAGCTCCCTCATCCTTGGGGGGAGCGTTGCGCTATCTAATGAACAAGGGAAGCACAGGCTTACTTGGGTCCACTAATCTGCAGTGAACAATTTCTCCTTTTCGAGATACTCCCTCTGAGTCTGGCTGGCCCCGTCTCCACAGCACCGTCCTACAGTCAGGCCTCTTCTCCAGCGAGTGACCGAGCCAGCCGGTGAGGGTTCCTGACAGTACCGGGTGGGGGCGGCGGGGTGGGCGGCAGAGAGCCAAGACAGTGTCACTTCTGGCTAACTGAGTAACCCACCCCTGGCAGGCAGCGAGGGACTTGCATTCAGGTCCTCAGTCCCAGCAAGAGGTCCAGGGAACCACTGTATACGGCTGTGCATTGAAGGGCTCAGCCCAGAGCAGCCCCTCCTGAGAAGGGGCTCATGGGCGACTCTCTCCTGGCGGCAGGAGGCTGCCGGGGGGTGTGTAAGGTCGTGCCCCAACTCCCCGGCTTTTCCTTCCCCTAGCTCTCGCTTTCGCTCTCTCACTCAGGGTGCTGCGGGACTTACCACGTTGGGGGGCAGCTTGTGGCCAGGCAGGTATTTGACATTCTCGTGCTGCGTGTTGATGATCTCCGTCAGCTTCCTGCCCCCGATGTCTTCCTCAAACACCCACATCGTCACCCGGGGGTCAAAGCGCGCCAGCTGGGCCGCATTGCCACCCACGATCTTGGCGATGGCGGAGCCCCTATGGTGATGGGGGGGGGGGCAGGACGACGACAGTGTAGTAGCGGGGGTGGGGGGGGAGCGTAGCCAGGGAGGGAGGAAGCGGCGGGTGACAGGCTTAGGATCTCACGACAGATTATTTCTGGCAGCCCCCCTTGTCCACCCGACCCTGTGAGGGTGTCCCCTGTGACTTGGCTGCAGCACTCTGTCTGTCTTCTCCTCCAGGAGGGGGGCCTGGCCCTTCTGACCCGCCCCCGCCCTCGTGCCCCCCGCCCAAGCGGCTTTCCAGGCAGAGAGCGCTCTGGAGAACAGGTGCAGCTGCCCAGCCAGCCAGAGCCAGAGGGGCACCGGCTGCTGGCGGTGTGTGTGTGTGTGTGTGTGTGTGTGTGTGTGTGTTGTGAGTTGTGTGTTGGTGGGTGTTGATAAGCGTGGAGCAGGAAACTATAAGGGGAGACCAGGAACCTATGGCATTACTGCCCACTCCGCCCCCCCCTCCTCCCCTCAGCCCCCTGCCTGCCAGAGCCCACCCTCTGCTCTGGGGCTCAGGCTCAGCTTACCAGTTGCCGGAGCCCACAATGCAGACTTTCTTGCCAGCCATGGAGCCGCTGCTCTCCCCAGCCGGCTGGGTGCCACTCACCAGCTCCGGTGCTGCCAGGAGCCTTTAACTCCGCCACACGTGGGTGCAGCCAAGCCCCACCCTCCCGGGGCGGGCGGAGAGGCGGGGGCCCAGTGAGAGGGCTTCTGCCAGAGCGAGGCAGAGAAAGGGGAGACAAGGGTAGGGGCAAGTGGGGTCCAGGGATGGGGCAGAGACCCGGCCTGCAGAAGACGTCCTTCCGGAGCCCCAACTCACCCCTCCCCGCTTGCCTCCCGATTTCATTGTGGGGTCTGCCAATAGCCCAGATAAGAAATAAGTGACTGATTATTGCTGCACACTCCCTCTGTCCCCTACCATGAATAAATGATACTCGTGCCTGGCAGCAGACATAGGGATGCTTTTTCTTCCCCGGTGGTAGGCACATGCCCCATCCAGGCCACTGCGAGAGACCCCCCCCACCCCACCCCCCACTGGCTCACTGTAGAGCCCACGTTGAAAGGTGAGACCATGTAAGAGGTGAAGGCCTGGTTTGGGCACAGCCAACCTAAGAGACTCCAGGATCCCCAAGAGACAAGGTCACTGTGGACAAGGTCACCTGTCCCCCAAAGTGGTCAGTTCAAGGACTTGCCAACGGGCCAGCCTCTCCACTTCAAATGATCCAGCGTGATTTTCAGGGAGGTGGGAGGTTCAAGTTAGCTCTTAAGTGGCCCGTAATTCTGTTGCAGGCTCTGAGCGTAAGGAGACGAGCCCTGGTGGTGTGGGGCTGTGGTTTCTACCTCGGGCTGCCAGCCACAGGTCGGCAGTTTGAACCCACCAGCTACACTGAGGTTCAAAGGAAGCTTTCTGCTCCCTTAATTACCACTTCAGAAACCCCCAGTGGCAGGTCTGTCCTGCCTATAGGGGCCCTGAGTCAGCAGGGACTTGCTTGGCTGGCTGTTTGGGAATGGGCCTTGCTTCATTAAGGAAGATAGGAATGAAAATGGCCAATATTCCTTTCCTGCTACAGGGCCGCCCGCAGGCTCATGGCTAGTTTGCACAAGCCAGAGGGAGGGAGGGAGGTGGCAGCAGTTTCCCAGAAAGGGGTGTGTGTGTGTGTGGAGGCCCCCAGGAGCCATTGAGTACCTAGGTGGGTTCAGGGTGCTGTAACTGAGGTTTCCGCCACCCCAGCCACCTACTTGACCCAGAGGGCCCCCTGGTTTCCAGGCTCCTGTGGAGAGCAGGGCAGAAGGCCCCATTCCAGCTGCACGTGCACCTTGGCCTAGAGGGCAGACACCACTGTGCGCGGCTCACGTGCTGTCCTCCCCGCCTGGCTGGCTGCAGAGTGGGCGTTCCCACTCCTCTGGCCTGTGGCTGGCCTAACAGCACTCAGCACTAGGGGAGAGGGGTGTATGTGCAACCACTGGGTCAGGGAAGTGGGCAGGAGGTCAGGACAGGAGAGGTGGTTTTCTGAGTTCCAGGGGCTGTCCAGGAAAAGCCCGGCGCTCTCCTCCTGGGGCTAGGCCTGCAGCTAAGAAGTGAAGCCAGTAGTTGGCAGTAGTCTGGAGAACACGGTCGCATCCAGAGCCTGCCACCCTGAGTCCTTAGTGCACTGGCATAGAGGGAATGGCACCTGTGCCAGGCTGCCAGCACTTCAGCCCCCGCACGTAGAATGTTTGTTGATATGGTGACTCCTTGTTCCGCCAGAATGCCCTTCCCGCTTTGCCCCACTGTGTATCGGGCTCCCAAGATCTGCTCATGGATGTGATACAGGGGTGCAGACTGCAGCAGGCTGGTCACAGGGCATGACCTGCCCCAGCAGGGCTCTTTGCCCAAGAGCAACCTGGACATTTGTTTGAAATTCCTCCCAGCTCGTTTATTATGTGTGATTAGCCTGGGTAAAACCCAATGCCGTTCTAACGCCCTTGAACACCCATCTTCTCCACTTCTAAGTGATCCGCCCACCTCCCTCCCCAGTCCTGATCAAGCCCCAAGTTCTAGATTGGGGACAGTGGTTTTGTCTTGGATGGGTCTGATCGCGTGCTACAGGCAATTCCTGCATGTTCCCATCCTTGGGAGGCAAAACTATGTGAGGACTTGGGGACACCCCTGCTCTGTTCAGTTCGGAAGCCCCTCGGGTACAGTGAAGCTGGTTAACACATTATCAATGCAGAAGAGCGACAGGTGGCCGGCAGACACTGAAACAATGCGTCTGGCTTCTGCTGACGGGAGTAACTGCTGCAAGCAGGGCTTCCAGTCTCTCACAATGAGGGGCTGGTACAGGATCCCGGGCAGAGAGCAAACATGTCCGGTTGTCCAAGCCCTGGCAAGCTGCTGCCAAGAGGTCTCTGTGCCCCAGGGAACCCGGAAGGGGAGTGCTGTCGGGTGGGTGCCTGCTTAACTTGGGCAGTGGGGCAGGCCTCACAGGTGCAGCGAAGGCACCTAGCCTGCTCGGCCCAGTGGCCCTGCTGGAGCAACCTCCCAGGTGAGCACTGAGCTTCACAGGTGGGAGCCTAGTTTTCCACTTTCCGCAGCAGCTCGTGCTATGCCGAGCACACCAAACTCCAAACGGCCCAAACTCACAGTTTGTCTCCCGGGCAGGGTAGACAGCCCCCGGGGGTTCCCGTTGCTGGGAACTGAAAGCTTGTGTCTCTGGCGGAGCATCAGCTCGATGCATGACCAGTCCACCAGCAGAGTCCCTCCCTGCGCGGGCACACAGCAGGTGCTGGTCCTCCGCTGTCTGTCAAGAAACTGCACTGGCATGAGCAGGGCTGAAGGTGCAGGGGAGAATGAGCTCGAGGCTGGGCTCTCCCCCTAATAGCTAGGGGCACTTCATCCTTCAGAAGATCCTTTTATTAAAACTGGGTGACATCAATAAGGGGACAGTACAAAAAAAAATTTTGGTCCATGGGAAAAAAAACCCAACAACATAATCATTCAGTTAATAAGAACAATGATCTTCAACAGGACACCATAGGGGTGCTGAGCTTCCTTCTTGCGGTTCCCGCCAGCAGCCGGGCCAGGGCTCAGCTGCCCGGCGACGGTTGTCCAGTGCCACTGTGGGGAGAGCCTTGGAAGGGGTGCCTGGGGAGAAAGTCCTGTCCCTGGTGGGGAGCAGGCCGGGCGAAGGGACACGAGGATGTGCTCGCAGGAGCCTGAGGAGGGGTGGGGAGGAGGGCTGTCAGTTCCGGGGGGGTCAGAACCCATGTGGGACAGATTCCCCGGTTGTGCCAGCCATCTCCCACCTGCTGGGTTGAGTCTGCGAGCCTGGGGATGATGCTAACTTGGGGACACACAACCTGGAAGAAGGCTCTCCTGCAATGATGCACAACAGCTCCCAGGGGCCGGGATCACAAGGTCCTGCTGCTACCTGAGGGGGGTTGAAGCTTCGAGGGCGGGGCATCCCGAGCCTGGGGCAGGGGCGGGGCGGGGCGGGGCGTCACCAACCAAGGAAGAGCTGGCCTCCAGCCCTAGTTGCTGGCACTCCCCAGTGCCCTAGAAGCCACCTGTGGCGTCGACTGAGCAGGAAAAGGACAGGAAGACGGGGTGGCCCAGGGCTTGTACCCGTTTGATTGTAGGCCTGTTTCTCCGGTGGGGGGCTGGGGGCTGGGGGGAGGGGAAGCAGGATGGAGTGAAGGAGTCCGTCCAAGCGAAGAGTAGGAACAGCCTCTTCTGGCACCAGCAGTCCTCCAGGGGAGCCGGGAAAGGCAAAATCTCCCCGGCCAGGTGAGGG
>PVJH01034776.1:0-20328 GCA_004026705.1 Nesogale talazaci
TTAGGCATTACTGCCCTGGTGGTGGGAAGAGGAGGCCCAGCCTTTGCTCCTGTGAGCTGGAATTGAACCTCCATCCCAGTGGGCCGCAGTCCCGTGCACAACCACTACGCCACCGGGGCTCAGCCCAATAAAGTCATATTTTAGGGACTGAGCCCCGGTGGCGTAGTGGTTGTGCGCAGGACTGCGGCCCACTGGGACGGAGGTTCAATTCCAGCAGTGGGGCTGGGCCTCCTACTCCCACCGCCGGAGAGCAGTGAAGGACCCCCCTCCAAAAAAAAAAATAAAGTCATATTTTTTAAAAATCACTAAAATTATAAAACAGTAAAACAAAAAGAAAATGAAATCAATACCTGGTTGTTTTATTGAAAGATCACTAAAATTCTTAAACCTCTAGCCAAAAGACCAAGAAGGAAACTGAAAACACGAATTGCTAATATCTGGAATGAGATAAGAATTACTACTACAGATATAGGACAATAAAGAAACATTGCTAGCAACAACAAAAAGTATCTTCTATCTGACAAGGAACTTGGTAAATGTATACCAGTGACCTTCAGCTCGAAAGCTGGTCTCATAAATTAGTGATTGTTACCTTTCCAGAACTAATGACCCTTCACCCTTTGGGAACTGAATTCTTTTGGCATTGAGTTTCTACTTCTTTACTATTATTCTGCACTCAGATCTCATCCTGTTCGAGTCACTCTTCATCTTTCATACCTTCTCTCTGAATTCTGTCACCTAAACTGCTGTCTTGACCCCACAAACCACAGACTTCTACCAGAACAGAGATCATGCTAGTCCAGCACATCCTTGTATGGATGGGATATTAAGTAAGTTGTGTCTGAAGCCACATGTGGAGGTTACAGCAGAGGCTGTACTCAAATCAGAACTAACCTCTAGGCCACTCATCAGGTCCATGTTTGCTCTCCGTGGCCCCCAGCCTGCTCACTGGAGCACAGTGCTACTTCCACTTCTGTGCTTCAGTGGCACTAAATCCTTCCTTGCAAAACTTTCAAGCTTCCAGATTCCAAGTGAGGCTGAGGAGTCTTAGGAAGGCCCTAGCGACACAAACCATTCAAATTCAATTAGTAGCTGTAAGAATGGTAGCCCACACCCATCTAGTTTGTCTTTTTAAATTGTTAGTTGTGTGTGTGTGTGTGTGTGTGTATGTGAATTAGGAATGGAGTGTACATTTTAGACCATCTACTCTGCATTCAGCAAACAGTTCAAACCACCGCTCCTATTTCTGTTCCATTCCCCCTCCCTGATTTTTCCCTCTTACAGATCTCAACCCTTCCTCTCTAGTAAATACCTGTCAGCCGTCTAGTCCACTGCTTCATCTTCCCACCCTTCCCTTCCCTTCTCTCTGGTATGCCAGGCGTGGTCTTGGTTTTTCTCCTTGTGGTCGTGCTCTCTCTCATACAATATTTGCCCTTTCATGAATGACCAACTTCACTCGGCTTAATGCCCTCCAGGTCCATCAATTCGTCCAGCATTGTTTTTGAATGATGTATATATAGGATGTGTGGTGTTCCCTGCTGTGCACGTGCCAACGTCTCTTTATCTGCTCTTCTACTGATAGACATTTGGGCTGTTTCCAACTTGTTGCTGTTCAGAACAGCGCTGCGATGGCACACCAGAAGAGACGTATCTATTCGTGTACTGGCTCGTACGGCATTCCTCTCCCTGGTTGTCCGAGGAGCAACTTAACCCTTTCCCCAGTGGCTGTACATAGCTAGAGCCCCTCCAGCAGGGTGTGAGCTCCATGCGCTCCGCGCCCGCTCCAGCAGTCGTCGTTTTCTGCTTTGTCCCGTTGGCGGTCAGTGTCCGTGTAAAGTAATATCTCATTGTTGTTTCCCAAGCTGTCCTGAAAGATGCATCTGGAAGTGCGCTTCCCAAAGCTCACAGCACGCCAGGTCCTTCTGCACACGGCGAATTCCATGACTTGCTATACATTGGCCCCAACAGAACGAAGCTTCCTCCATCTTCTAAATCTGCTCGCTTTTCTCTTCCAGACTCAAAACCTTGGTGGGGGGCAGTAAACCAGTCCACCTCTTCTCTTCCCCTTTCAACCACCCTCCTCCCCCCCACACACACATCACCACAATTGCCCAGGTCCATTTGTCTTAATGACTTTCTTGCCTCCCTATCCTTTGTTTTTTTTAATCAATAGTAGTTTTATCAAGAGATAAGTGACCACAAAATTCACCCTTTTAAAGTGTACGATTCAGGTGGCTTTTAATATATTCAGAGTTGTACACTATAACCAGTGTCAAATTTAGGGGTATTTTCATAACTCCCCAAAGAAACCGTATACCCATTAGTAATCACCTCTCATGCCTACACCATACCACCCCTCCCAGCCTGAAACCACTAATTGAGTCTTTAGGAGTCTCAGTGGTCCCAACCCACTAGCAGCTCCGTGGGGAGACTGGGCAGGCTGCCTCTAAATACTCACAGCCTGAGAAGCCCAAGGGGGCAGATTAGCCCTGTAGTGATGAGCGGAGATCAGCCCAGGGCGGTGGGGGTATTGTATGTATCGTCCTAATCTGAACATTTTATATCAATGGAGTCATTCAGTATGTGGTCTTTTGTGTCTGGCTTTAATGTCATGGACGCATGAGTTGTGGGTGTATTAGGATTTCCTTTTCAAAACCAGTGGGTGTAGTCCATTTGACTGATTGGCTTATCAGTCAGGGAGGGAGGCTGCCTCTCCCTTCTGGCTGTTGTGAAATAATGCCGTTCAGATCATCCAGAACGACTTTTTATGTGGTTATACATCCAGTGGCTTAGTGGTTACACATTGGACCTGCTAACCAATAGGTCAGCAGTTCGAAATCACCAGTTGCTCCTTGGGAGAGAAACAAAGCCTTCGACTCCATAGAGAGTGCCAGTCTCAGAATCTCCCAGAGCCAGTCCCACCCTGCCCTCTTAGGTCGCTGTGAGTTGGTGTCGATTCAGGGACAGGGAGTTGGGGTTTTTAAATCATTTTATCAGGGATTCTTAGAGTTCTCACAACAGTTTTGTATGCATTCAGCCCTCTTGAATATATGCCTTGGAGTGGAATCAATGTAGAATCTCTCCTTGATAAAATAAAGATCCCAGGGTTCTGTTCTGAGAGCTCCGAGACTTGGTGCCTCTGTTGACTCTGCTGATGTCAGTTCTCTGCGCCCTGCCCAGCTGCTCCCAGGAGGACCGCAGGAAGGGCCACAGACCCTGCGGTTGTCGTCCGCCTTCTGGCCCCTAAGGCTGGGTCACCTCGTGAGGGTGCCGTTGTTAGGTGCTGTCAGGTCGGGTCTGATTCACGGCAGCCCTGTGTGCAACAGAACCAAACGCCTCCTGGTCCTGAGCCAGCCTCACAGTTGTGTTTGTTTGTTTGTTTGTTTTGAGCCTATCGTTTCCATTCATCTCCTCTTTCACTGCCCCTTCATTTGACTGAGCAAGATGTCCTGCAGGGGACTGGTCTCTCGCAACAGTGTGAGAGAAAGTCTCACGATGCTTGCATCTAAGGAACATTCTGGCTGTACTTGTCCAGGCAGATCTGTTTGTTCTTTCAGCAGGCTGTGGCACTTCTTGCTTTTTGCCAGCACCCTAAACCAAATGCAGCGATTCTTCTTTGGTCTTTCTCATTTGTTGCCCAATTTCACATGCACTGTAGGCCATTAAAAGTACCATAGCTTAGGGCAGGCGCACCAGTCTTCAAAGTAACTTTCTTGCCTTTCGACGCTTTAAATAGATCTTATGCAGCAGATTTGTTCAATGCAGTGTGTTCTCTTTAAAAAAAAAAAAAAAAAAGATTGTATTGGGGGCTCTTAAAGCTCTTATAACATTCAATACATCATTTTTATCAAGTACATATGTACACATGTTGCCATCCTCATTTCCAAATAATTTCTATTTGAGCCCTTGGTATAAGCTCCTCTTTCCCCCTCCTTTTTTTTTTTTTTGGGGGGGGGGTGCCTCTGGTGGTCGTGGGCGCTACCCAGTGCCGCTCCTGAGATCCGCCGCTGCATTTGAACCGCCAAGCCCGAGGGTTACAGTCCCACACTCAACCACTTTCACCACCGGGGCTCAGCTCCTTTTTTTTTTCCCCCAATAATCATTTTATTGAGGGCTCCTGTCTCTTAATTACTGCTTCCACGAGCATGGATTGTAGGTTCAAGCAACACAAAATCATTGACAGCTTCCATCTTTTATGTATCACGATGTTACCTGGCCCAGTTGGGAGGATGTTAGTCTTCTTTCTATCGAGTGGTAATCGATACTGAGTCCATCTCTCTTGCAGCAAGGAAGGTTATGTATCTGTGATCTCTGCACATCACAGGTTGTTCATAAGACTTCTTCCAACAGTGCTGCTGCATTCCTGTTCATCTAGACCACCTTCTGTGACTGTTTACTCAGCATACAGATCGAGTAAGTCAGTGAGAGGACGCAGCTTCCGTTGTCCGCCTTTCCTGATTGGGAACTGTGCTGTGTTCCCGTCCTGTCCACACAGCTCCTTCTTGATCCATGGGTAGGCTCTGCACGAGCACAATGAGGTGTTCTGTAATTCCCCTTCTTCTCAAAGTGATCAATTGTTGGTTATGACCCACACAGTCACAAATGCCTTGGCTTAGTTAACAAAGCACAGATGTCTTTCTGGTATCCTCTGCTTTCAGCTAAGCTCCGTCTCCCATCAGCCGTGAGACCCCATGTTCCACAGCCGCTTGGGAACCCAGCCTGACCCTCCGGCAGCTCCCTGTCATTGTACTGCTGCAGCCGTTGTTGGATGATCCGCAGCAAAATTTCACCTGGCTGTGACATTGCTCTTCTGTCATTTGAGCAGTCTGCCGGGTCACCTTTCTTTGGAATGTGTAAAAGCTTGGATTTCCCCCAAGTCAGTTGGCCCAGTGAATTTCTTCCTAATTTCCTGGCATAGACCGAGTGAGTGCTTTCAGTGCCACCTTAGCTCCTGTTGAAACATTTTGATTGGGACCCCATCAATTCCTGGAGTCTTGTTTTTGGCTAGTGCTTTTAGTGCTGCTTAAACTTCTCCCTCAATACCAATTCATTGGTTCTTGGTCATAGGCTATGCCTTAAAATGGTAAAATGTCAACGAGTTCTTTTTGGTACAGTGATTGTATGTATTTTTTCCATCTTCTTTTGATGTTTCCTGCATCATTCACTATTTTGCCCTTAGACTTTCTCAGTATTGCAACTTGAGGCTTGAATTTTTTTCTTGAGTTCTTTCAGTTGAAGATAATCTGCCTTTGAGTTTTCTAGATCTTTGCACATTTCATTATAATATTTTGCCTTCTTAAGCTGCCCTTTAACATTTTCTGTTCGGTTCTTTCACGTCACCACTTCTTCCATTTGCCTTAGCTACTCTGCGATTAAGAGCAGGTTTCAGATCTTTTTTTTTTTTTTTGGGGGGGGACATCACTGCTCTCCGGCGGTGGGAGTAGGAGGCCCAGCCCCACTGCTGGAATTGAACCTCCGTCCCAGTGGGCCGCAGTCCCGCGCACAACCACTACGCCACCGGGGCTCAGCCCCGGTTTCAGATTCTTTACTGACCTCCCATCCACATTGGCCTTTTCTTTCTTTCTAACGACCTTTTGCTTTCGACATGAGTGATGGTCTTCAAGTTCTCCCACAGCCCATCATTAGCGCTCAGTGCAGCCAATCTGTTTGTGAAATTCAGGTGGGGTAGACTCGAGGTAGTCTTTTGCCTCCTGTGACCTTATTTTAACTGCCTTTATGAGCTGCTCCGTCGTGTCTTCCCACAGCTGTAGTCCATTTCAAGTCTGCGTATTCCAGCCAGACATGTGGACGTGTGTCTTTTGTGTCGTTGTAAAAAGGTAATTGTAATGACCAAGTTGTTGGTCTTACAAAATTCTGTCCAGAGATTTCCAGCTTTGTTTGTATCACCAAGACTGTATTTTCCAATTACTGTTCCTTATTCTTTGATCCCAATTTTTGGGTTTCAATCACTAATACTTTTTTTCCAATCAGTAATAATTATCAATGCATATTGATTGCACATTTGATAAATTCCCAACTGAAGACGTTTATAGAAGCCTTCAATTTCTTTATCACTATCTTAAGTGGATGGTACATTTAAATAATAGGTTTTTTGTTTTGTTTTGTTTTTTGGGGCATCACTGCTCTTTGGTGGTGGGAATAGGAGGTCCAGCCCCACTGCTGGAATTGAACCTCCGTCCCAGTGGGCCGCAGTCCCGCGCACAACCACTACGCCACCGGGGCTCAGCCCCCGAAATGTCTTTTTTGACCACGTATGCAAAACCATTCCTCTTGTTATTCCCAGCATAGTAAATCATATGATGTTTTTCATTCAAAATGGCAATACTAGTCCATTACGGCTCAGAAACACTAGAATATCCATATTTATGCCATGTTTCACCTTTTTGTGTGTGGGCATCACTGCCCCCTGGTAGGAATAGGAGGGCCAGCCTTGCTCCTGAGAGCTGCTGCTGGATTTGAACCGCCAACCCTGTGGGTCGCAGTCCCACACACAACCACTACGCCACCGGGGCTCAGCCCCTTGTTTCACTTTTTAAATTATTTTTCATCAGTTTCATGTTTAATGACTCCCAATTTTCCTGGATCCTTACCCCAACGTTCCAATTATTAGATGTTTGCACCTGCTTCTTCTCATTTTGAGTTAGTCCCCACAACCGAGGAAGGCTTTACTGCACGCACATCATCAGGGTTGCCTTTCCTCCGAGAAGGCAGTGGTGGCTCCTCTTCTGGCACTGTCTGACAGAGTTCCCCCCTAGCCACCAGTATCTTCAGTGTCTGACCATGTTCCGATGCAGTGCATAAGGCCTTCATCGGCTACGTACTCCTTGTTGGACAGTCCAGCCCTTCTGAGTCTGGAAGCGCCACCGAAACCTGTTCACGGAGGGGGACCCTGCTGGAGTGGGAAGCAACGGTACCGTAGCTTCCAGCAACACTGCGACACCGCAACGTGCCAGGCACCAAATAACCTAAAGCGGCTATTTCTACTTGCCTCCCTCCTCTCTGTGGTGACTGTGGAAATACGGTCAAAGGCGGGGGGGAGACACTTTCCCAGTAGAGGCAGTTGAAGGGCAAATTTCACGAACGGGAACCCCTTTCAGAAGTGTCCTGTCCTCTTCCCACCCCCCAGGCCTGAGCTTGCAGGGTCAGGCTCGGTGTTAACCTTGTTTGCTCCGCTACTAGGGACTAAGGGGGCATGGAGAGTGGAGTGCCTCTGCGGAGGGCAGAGGGTGGCGTCAAGTTCCAGGCTCTGCTGCCAGTGGGCACTGACTGAGCAGGCCTTCACAGCAAGGGAGGAGAGTATCTGCAGCCGAAGGTCACCGGGCCAGTCCTTCCAGGTCACTAATCACACTCTTCCGTTTCTTGTTTTGCAGTGAATGAGATCATTGGAAGAGACATGTCCCAGATCTCTGTTTCCCAAGGATCTGGGCGGGGCAGGCAGTCCCCCCTGGTGGGTCCCGAGGCCCTGGATTCAGGCAACACGGACGCACTCTGACGGCCGCGCCCTTCACTGCAGCTTTGTCCCTGCACTTCGCCCCGGGCCGCAGCACTTGCCGCTGGGTGGTGGTGAGGCCACCATTGGTGGGACAAGCGGCAGTCCAGGGAGCGATTTTTTTTAAAAGAACAAGGCTTTGGGGAAAGGAGCTTTTGCGTTTTGTATTTAATAGGATACTTTTATATGATGGGTGCTTTTGAGTGTGAGTGCAGCCGGCCCTCCACTTGGGAGGCACTGCTTTTGCAGGTGGCCTGATTACTTAGCTAGGAGTGGTGATTTGTACCGCTTCATGGTCATTTGAAGGGCCTTTTAGTTTTGAGGATATTTTTAAAATAGGAATTTTTGATAAAATCTTCCAGAGGCGAACAAAAAAAAAAGAAAAAAAAATGTATCCCATGCCTATGCCTCAAACTCCGCATGTGTTCTGAAGCCTTTCATAGATTCATAGGAAGTGAAGCCAAATGTAGCTCAGACCTCTTTATAAAGCAAACTCCTGCTGTCAGAGCAAGGAGAGACCATTCCACCATCGATGTGTTGGAATCTCAGACATTCCGGAGCATAGCCGTTTTTGGACCTTTCTAGGTAGCCCCGTAGAAGCTCCATGTGGCTCCACGTGGACCCTGCTTTCCCCTCTGAACCCTGGGGAAGATGGCGCGTCAGTTGACTTTGCAAGGTGTGTTCCGGCTCGCTGGCGTTCTTGCTTTGCTGGTTAGCTGCGGCCTGTCCCTCCTGTTTGCCACCTCTAGAACTTTCTCCCACTGGGAGCAGTGCCCCGGCCTGCTCTGTCATTTTTCAAGCCACGGTCTAATGATTTAGGCAACTGTGCTTTTTCTCACTGACCTGCAGTTGCCCAGGGTGTGTAGAAGCGGAGCACAAAGAAGCTGCGCTTCAGGGCAGGAGCACAAGCCATGTCCGCCTCCCTCCGGAGGGAGGCCTTAAGCTCCACCCTGGCATGGAAGGCCTGGCCCCCATTCTGTTTACAGCCTGAAAGGACTGTGGCCTACCCTCACTGCTCTGCATTGTCTAGAAACCAGCTCTCTTCCTAAAAAGGCTTTGAGGCAAATCCCCACACGAGGTGGTATGACAGACCTGACCCTCCACACCAAAGATGCCCTGGTGCTGCTGCTCAGGAGGCTGGCACCCAAGACGGGGGCCAGCAAGAAGCCCCAGCCTGCTGTCTACCAAAGGAGGTGCCCAGATGGGTGCCCTGTCTAAGCCTGTCCCCCCCCCCCCCGACCCCCACCCCTAATAGCGTCAGTTACCTGCTCTAAGACTTGGGTCTCCTCCAGAGGCGCCTAACGTTTGCAGCGTGTTTTCAAATGAAACCATGTCCACTTATTCAGGAAGCAAATGTATTGAGTGCCTACACGAGACAATCTGCTGGGCTGGTTGAAGGCTCAGTTCTGTTACCCAGGGGACTCGAGGCCCTAACTGCCAGGACTCTGCAGAGTTTGTGTGAGGCCTGGCTGAAGGAAGTCCATCTGTTGCCCACCTCTAGTCAGCTGTGTTAAAACCATGATATTTTTCCATTTCCCTCTTAAGACTCAGAGAACAGTGCTTGTCCTTCAGTAAATGACTTTGGCCTCTCTTAGAGCTATTGTTTTTATTTTTCTTTGAAAATGAATTTTGTATCCAAGTGTGGATAGTAAGCTGTGCTTCCTGGGCTGGGGGAGGTGGGGGCGAGGGGGCTGGCTGGGCTCTGGTGAGATGAAGAGATGTGTCCCACCACCACCCCCTGCCTCTGGTGTCCCTGCCTCACGAGGTTCTTGCACATGCTCCCCTTGCAGGACCCTTGGGGGGTTGCCCTGCTCCCCTCCTGAATAAAGCCTTTATGATCCAGAGTTGCTATGCACCAAATTTTGATGCCTTCTCAATACCTTGATGCCTGTAGCACTAGAAATGCTTTCCTATTTAAAATAAAAGTCAAATTTTAAAGTAGAGCTTTGTATACCATGTCAGCTGTTTTGTCTCGGCTTTGTAAAAGCTTTGGTGGAAGAGTGGCGAGGTCTTGGCAACGTGGACACACACGAGCATCTGTGTGCAGCGCGGTGGTCAAGTGCACACTCTCCAGTGGACTGCACCTGGATTATTCCAGCAGCACCCGCCTGCCCTGCCCACCGGCACTGGGAATAGAGCACGCTGCCTTGGGCCTCCCAGAGACACACCCCTGGGGCTGCCAGAGCAGGTGTCTGGCTCACATGCAGTGCTGCCCCCACAGGCTCTGCCGGACTGGCCGGGACGCCCTGCTTCTGCCTTCCCGGCAGCCAGTCATCATCAAGACTAAGAGGAGCTCAAGCTGAACGTGGACGCTCAGCTACGTTGACAGGGCAGGGGTGGGGCTGGGCTTCTTGTGTAGGCTGTATTGTAAAGCCTTTCAGAGGAGTGCGGCACTCCCTACGCACACACACACGCACGCACACGCACCCACAACATGCGCACACAAGTCGGCAGTGGGCTCCTTGGTTGTAGTGTGGCAATAAATGGTGACAGGTCAGCAATCTCCTTTGAAATCTGTCCGCTTCCCGCCACCTGGGGCTGCTGGGGGACAAAGCTAAGGGCACTGCAGCTTGTGAAAGGCCACTCGGCCAGGGAGCTGTTTATTTTACGAAGGAGAGGGGAGAGTTCCAAATTCTTTCCAAGACTTCAGTTCTGCACCCTTTAATGGGTGCACATTCCACAGTGTCTGCCGGGTTGGGGACAACTGCTGCAGGTGTGTGAGGAACACAGCGGCAGAAAGTGCCCTGTAGTAGGCAGGCCCGAAGCTATGTGTGGGAGCCTTTCGCCCCCTAGTGTTCTCCAGAGGGGCTGCAGCACAGTCGGTCGGCATGGTCTGTGCTTTGTCTTCTGCTGGCCCTAGAGAACCTGGAACCCGACCTGAGACTGTCCACGGTCTGAAGGGCTCCAGGCGGCCTGACTCAGAGACTCAGGGGCCCTTGGTTCTCCCAGGAGTCCACCATCGAAAGCACGGGTTGCATTTTCCAAAGCAGGGTCGCCCGCCTGGCCCTGCCAGCCACACACTTGGTAGGCACAGGTAGCATCCAGGACAGACCCCAGGCTCTCCAGGTGCCCAAGGCAGCGCCATTCCACCCACCGCCAGCCCTGCAAGCAGGGCTCAGCCAGCATTTGGGGGGACGAGCAGGCAGAAGAGTAAGTGGGGAGTGGAGTGAGGTCCAGGCTCTGGGGTTGCCTTCTGAGAACTCTGACAAGAGGCCCCGGGTCAAGGCGCTGGTCTTTCTGAGTCCACGCGGAGGGTGTGCCGGCAGAGATACCGCCTGGCTCCCTCACCTATAAACACACCCACTCTTTGGGGGCCTGTAGCACAGTGCGAGGGGGCTCACCCACAGGCATCAGACTGGTGTAGTCCTCGGGGGCTAGCTGTAGGAAGGGGGGTGGGGAGGAGTTAGGCAGGGCGCACTTGGCTAGCCCACCCGGCCCCCACCCACACAGCCTCACCTGGTAGGCCTGGAAGACACTGAGGAGGTCCTTCACGCCGGTCGGGTACGGGACCCCCTGCATGCGGACCAGGGCTGCTGGCTGGGACAACACGGAGGCCGGGGCCGAGGCCAGCGCGGCAGGGGGCGTGGTGAGGTAGCCCAGAGTGGTCGGAGAGACTGGAGGGCTGCGCAGGAAGCAGGGGCCGGACCTTCAGGAGGGCCTGCCTCTGCCCCAGCCCTCACCCCTACCCCCAGTCTCCTCCCTAGAACCGTCTGGGCACGGCACCAGCCGGCCTGCACCTGCCCCTTCCCCCCCCTGTCGCCTTAGAAGCTAACAGCCACGCTCCAGCAGACTTGGGCGACCTAGCTCAGGAAGGGGACTCTACCCCCCCCAGCCACGAGGGGGGGCTGGAGGGCCCTCTGGGCAGCAGGGTACCTGGGGTAGTAGGCGGTGTAGTTCATGTAGAGCTGAGTAGCAGGGCCTGGGTAGTAAGCAACGGGGGTCGGGGTGGCAGGGACCCTGGCAGCCGGAAGCAGTGCCGAGGAAGGGTACAGGGCTGCAGTCTCGGTGGGGATGAGGGCCGGCGTGGCCTGGAAGGTGGCGTAGGTGGGTGGCGAGAGGCCTGGAAGCAGAAGGGGAGTCCATCTTCAGGGAGCCGGCGCCGGCCTGGGCACAGCACGGCAGCCAGAGAGGAGTCTCCGCTCAGCAAGGCCGGGGCTCCAGCAGCCTGGCCCCCACCTCCCTCCTCCCTCGCCCGGCCTCTGGCCACTCACAGGGCAGCTTGCAGGGTGGAGGGGACATGCCACTGCGGCCCAAGGTGCCCCCCATCAGCACACGGCTCATCTCCTCTGTGGAGCAGGGGACCACCTCCACGTAGCGCTCCTTCATCCCCTTCTTGTGGCACCGCTGGGCGGCAGCCAGGGCCCGCTCGGCCGACGTCATCTGGATGAAGGCGTCGCCTGACGGCCGGCCCTGTCCGTGCGCTCTCGGTCAGCACGTGCAGAAGTGCCTGGCTGCCACGCCCCTGTGCCACCCCCCCCACCCCATCCCCCGCGCCCCCCCGCCCTGGCAGCAGCCTCACCTGCTGGTTGAGGACCATGTGCACGCCGTGGGGCCGGATGTCGGCTGCGGCCTCCCCCAGGAAGCTCAGGATGTCCTCGATGGTGGCTGTGTAGGGCAGACCTCGCAGACGGACGCAGTCCCTGCCGGTGCCAGCTGCCAGCGGGAAGGGGATGGGCAGCAGCGGGGCGGGGAGGGTGGGGAGGAGAGGGCTGGACGCATAGCGATTCAGGACCTAGCGTGGAAGGCAGACACAGGGCCCATCGTGTCAGGCAGCTCAGGGGACCCAGGGGCGCCCCAAAGCAGCAGCCCTTCCGTGCAGGGGGGTGGGGGCTGGGGGCCTAGTGCTTACCTGCTGGACCTCAGCGGCTGTGCTCCGGAAGAGTTCAATGTATCGCTTACCCAGCATGCCCTTGTGCCTGCGCAGGGCTGCCTGGGCCAGCTCCTCACAAGCAAAGAGGGCAAAGGCGTCCCCCGTGGGCCGGCCGTCAGGGTGGCGCACGAAGAGCAGCCCTTCGGCACCCCCGGTCACCGGGCAGTCTGGCCCCAGGAAGGCCAGCACATCGGCTGGCCCGGCGGAGAAGGGCAGGCCCCGCATCCGCAGGATCACCTGGTCTTCCTGGGACAGGAAACGGACCACCTCTAACGAGGTGCCTGGGGGAGGAAACGTGATGCGACGTGACGCACAGGGAGCGAGGGCGGGGAGTGCTGGGGGGTGGGGTGGGGGTGGGGGTGGGGGCCCTGCTGCGGGCACACGCACTCACCCCCTGCGATCTTGACAAACTCCTCCCCGGTGGCTCTGTACACCTGTCGGAGGAGTGGGGACAGCGTGGGGCTCAGGCCGCCTGAGCTCCGGCCGGCGCCGGCCCCCGCTGCAGCCTCACCTCGATGTAGCGGACGCCCATGTGGTGCTTGTGCCTCTGCAGCGCCAGGTCCCGCTGCTCGCGGTCCACAAAGCGGATGAGCGCCTCGCCGTTGCGGCGGCCCTGGGCGTTGAGGCAGAGGGCTACGCCGCCCCTGGGGGTGGCAGCCAGGCGTTAGTGCCGCCCCGCCAGGCCTGCCCTGCCCTGCCCTCCCGGGCCACGTGTCCTGCAGCACCCACCTGGCAATGTTGAGCCCTTTGAAGAATCGAGCCACGTCCTGGTCCGATGACTGCCAGGGCAACCCCCGGGCCCGCACCACCGTCTCACTGTCCACCACGTCGGCCTTGCTGCTGTGGGGTGAGTGGGGGGGGCGGGGGGGGCGGAGGAGACGCAGGACACGGGGTCAGCAAATGTCCAGCAACTGTCACCGCCACACCACCCCACCCCTTTGTCCCTCTACTTACCAAGGCCCTGTCTCATATTTCGGCTTGACCACCTCGGGCTTCGAAAACAATTGACCTGAGAGAAGATGGCATTGGGGTCAACAGGGTCAGGGGGTTGGGGGGGAGGTTCCTCACCCAGCGCTGCACAAAGGGGACAGCTGAGAGGGATGGGGAGGTGGCAAAGAGGCTTCTGCTCTGTTGTCTCCAAGAGCATGACCAATGGGGGGAGGAACTTGGAGCAATAGGTAGGTTCTTCCTTCCTAACCCTGAAAGCAGGGGGCTGGGAAGTGAGGCGGGCCTTACCACTGGACCCTTCTAGCAGGTGGAGGATGATGGCTACCATCGTCTTTACTTCCCACACGCCAAAGTCGTCCTCGGTGGCATCTGTTTCCAGCCCCAAGTCTAAGGGTGGTGAAGCCACAGTGAAGAAATCCCCTGCCTCCGAGACCCTCGGCTACAGCCTGGACACTCACCCTGCCTGCACCAGTCCAAGCCTCCCACAGGCACAGGTGGAGGCCCCGCAAGCGCGCCCTTCTTTGAACCCAGTTCCTTTAGGGCCCCAGCCCGGACATACATAGACAGGTACCACATTCCAGATACATTTCCCGGCACAGGCACCGGGACCCACCAGCTTGCACCCCCGTTCTCACAGCAAACCTTAGCCTCCAGCATCCCTCAACCCTAGCCCGGCTGGGTCAGATACCCTGTGCCATGGAGGCCACGGTCAGGTCCCGGGTGGGGCCGATGCTTGGGTGCTGCGTATGGAATTCTCTGCGGAGGTCGTAGAAGGAGAAGAAGGTGTCGGGGAGCACCAGGTTCTGGCGGGGGAAGGCGGCACAGGGAGTGGGCATAAATGGAGGAATTGAGCTGTCCTGCACCCACCTCAAAACGGGTCGGAGAGCCTTCCCCAGCTGTGCCCCCCCCCCCCCAGCCCGCACCCATTGCACCCTCAAGAGGCATACCTTTCGAGAGGCCTCGGGGTGCAGGACCTGTCGAAGCAGCTGCTGCCCATCAGTGCAGAGCATGGAGGGGCCCCCACCAAGCAGTGCCACATCTGCACTCACCAGCTGGGAGAACTGGGGGTGGGAGCGAGAGGTAACACTCACACCTGGGTAGGCAGGCAGAGGCTGGGGGCCAGAGGGGCGGGGAAGGCTGCAAATCTGGTTCAGCCAGATGTTCAGCCCTACCCTGCCAGGGGAGGAGACCACACCCCACTGGGCCTGGCTGGTGCCTGTCCTCTAGTCCACGGTCACCTCCTACAGGCCGGATGAGCACAGTCCCGCATCACCCAAGCCCCCATTGCAGCAAGAGCCGGGAAATCTGGAGTGGAGCCAGGGCAAACACCTGGTGCAGTGGGCCTGGCAGGTGGGAAGAGGTGGGGCAGAGCAGGTTAAACCTGTCCCTGGCCAGGCACCACCCCCAGACAGGTGGGGGAGGCCCAGGCCTGCCAGAAGCCCAGACGGCTCATGGTCACTGGCAGCCCCGCCCCCAGGTCTGACCAACGAGGGGCAGAGAAACTCCAAGGGCAGACTTCTACAGCGCGGCGACAGGGGCACCCTGAGCTTTGACCCCCCACCCTATCGACCAGCTGGCACAGAGCTGAGTTGTTTGCTCATAGAAGGGGTGGCACTTGGAGCCCCTCCCCCAGCCTCCAGTCCTGCTGTTGAACAGGTATGGGCACCAAGCACCAGGCCCAGCGTCGTCACACACGGACACCCCCCCCCCCCCGGGGGAAACGGTGACAATCAGTGACTGGCAGAACACAGGCACCCCAGTTCTCCTTCACTACGCTTCCCTGGCGGGGCATGGGCATGGTTGGGACAGGCTCAGAGGCCGCAGCTGTGCGCCTGGGCTTTCCCATCAGGGACCACCGGCGCTGGAGGATCAAAGCGTCTGCGCCATGACAGCCCTTAAACTCCTGACGCGCAGCCAGAGGCGGGCCAAGGCTGAGCGCCGAGTGAAAGTAAGCAAAAGACAAAGGCCACCACCTCCCACTTGGGCCACCGGGGCTCTCGGCCAGCCGGGCGCCCCCAGCCTCCGTCCCGACAGCGCCCACGCCCGGCCGGCGGCGGCGGCGGGGCAAGCCCAGACCCGCAGATACCTGGCGGCGTCTGCCCCGGGGGTGCACGGCGCCCTACGCCCCCGCCCCCGCGGCTCCCAGGAGGGCGGTGGGCCGAGGACGCAGGCGGCCGGGCAGTGACCTATGGCCAAGTCCAGGCCCCTTGGCCTTACGAGCTTCCGGCTGCTGCCCTGGGACACCGGGCTGGGCAGGATCCCAGACGCGTCGCAGGCTCGACCCCCCTGCCGCCGCCGCCGCCACCTGGGACTCAGAGAGGGACCCCGGGCTGCCCCCCCCTCCCGTCCAGCAGGAGTGGCCCCCGGCCAAGGTGAAAAGTCGGGAAGACCCCCGGGAAGAGCCGGCCTACACGGACACAAGCACATGTGGAATCGTTGCAAGTTTCAAACAACAGGAACCTGTCCTACCGCCCGGGCCAGTTGGCCCCAGCGCGCCAGGCCTCGCCTCCTGCTGCCTCTCCCGCCGGGAAAAGTCCCCGAGGCCCAGCCATACCGCCACCCGCCCGGACCCCAAAGCTCACCTGCTGCAGCACCTTGTCCAGCGGCTCAGCCCGCGCCAGGCTGTCCGCGCTGAGGCCACTCGCCTCGCGGCACTGCGGGCTCAGCGCGGCCGCCTCGGCGCGCACCAGCGACTTGTGCAGCGTGCCCACCTGCGGGCGGCGAGGACACCCGTGAACCCCAGCGCCTCGGGGCCCTGCGCTGCCCCGGCCCCCAGCCGCCCCCTTTTCCTATACCTGGCGTCGCCGTGGCTCCACCACTTGCCAGACCAGAAGGATCAAGTCGGTCTCGTCGGAGCCCAGGTCGGGCCCCAGCGCACCGGCCGTGGCCCCGAACAGGACGACCAGGAGGCCCGGCCCGGGGCGGGGGTCGGCGGCGGCGTCGGCCGCGGGGTCCGGGCCAGGCGGAGGTGGCTGGGGCAGCGGCGGAGTCATGGCCACCGAGGAAGGGGGCGCCCGGCCAGACACACGCGGACCGACGAGGCGCACGCACGCACCGACGGCGGAGCCCGACCGGCTGGGGCGGGACACCGGGAGTCGGGGGCGGCACCTGCGGCCCGGCCCGAGCAGTGGGAGCTGCGGGCGGAGACGCGCCCGTGGCGCCCTGCGGGGCGGGGCGGCAGCGGCCCCCGCCCTTTCTGGGCGAGTTACCTGCCGGCTCCGCCGACCACGTGACCGGGGGCGGCTCCAGGGAGCGGTAGGGGAGGGGGGCCGGGACGCGGCCCAGACCGCGCGCACCGCTGCTCCCGGCTTCGCTGCGCGCTCCGGACCTGGTTCGGTTCTCGGGGGACCCCCGTACCCGCAGGAGACCTTGAAACCTGTTCGAAGGACCTGGCGGGGGGCGGGGGGCGGGGGACGGGGGAGAGGTCACCAGAGGTCCATCAAGGCGAGGGGTGTGTGTGCGCGCGCGCGCGCATAAGGAGGTATGTGTGTGTATGTGTGTGTGCGCGCGCGCGCGTACTGTATATGTGAATGGCACCAAAAGTTGGTTGGGGAAAGAAACCAGAGGGCGTCGTCTGAGGTCCTTTGAACGAGGGGAGGAGTCGATAGAGGTCAGAGGTCAAGGCTTGTCCGCTTGGGGACAAGGCCCAGGGCAGCCAGCTTCGGGGAAGTGCCCTCAGTACCAAAACGTGGTTCCGGTGAGACGGGACCGGAGGGCGCACAGGCACCGTGCTGCGGAAGAAAGACCCTGGCTGACGTGCTCCACCAGACCGCAGGGGACCTGCCCCGACCTTGCCCGCCGCGGCTCCGGGACTGGTTTCTTTTCTTTTTTCCGGACTGTTTTCTAAAAAGGCTCCCCCGAGGCCGGAAATTGTAAATACGCAGCCAGACGGGCGGACCCAGCGCCGAGTCCGAGGTGCCCAGCCTGGAGGACTTCCTGGGTGCCCTCGCCCGATTTGTCCCGCTGCCCCCCGTTGCTTGGTGAAGAACGGGAGAAGCCGGGGGAACCCAGGCCGGGGGCTCCTCCTCGCGCTCCCCCAGGGAGCCCAGAGTGAGCAGAGAGGGAGAAAGCGGCTCGGGGTGAAGGACGGGCGCTGCGGGGCCGCGCCAACCGACTCCGCGCCTGGGGCGCAAAGGACCCGCGCGCCGGGCCCGGCGGCCGGGGAGGAGGGGCAGCCCGTGGCCTGCAGTTTCGGGGGACAAGCGCTTCCCCATAGGGTGGAACCGTTTGCAGGAGCGAAGCCGTCCTCCCCGGAGTGTCCCCACCCCCGGAAGAGTTGAGCAAATCACACCCTGGGCGAGGGACGTCACGTCTCAGGCCTCGCCCCTCTCCAGATAAACCCGGAATGTCAAATATTTGTCCGCTAGCCGGTGCTGGGCGCTTAGGGTAGGTGAGGTCCCTCCCCCACTCCTGGTGGAGTGCGCCTGCGCTGGAGGCTTCCCTGGGGCCACGCCTTTCTGGGGAACGCCCCTTCTCCCTAGTGACACCCTTTGGAGGCAGAGGTGACTCCTAACCCGACCCGGGTGTGCATCACTCTTTCCCCTGCTCCTGCAGGACAGAGCCTGCCCGGGCCCAGGCTCGCCCTTCCTGGCGTCCCCGTCGTTCAAACCCAGGCCTTGCTTGGGCAAGGCCCTTTCCTCTAACTTCTGCGACACTCGGACAGGGCACCTGTGGCTGTCCCCATGGAGGTCCTTGATGCAGGTCCAGGTCCTCCGTGGGCGGCAAGAGAGGGACCGCGCTGGCAGCGTGGTGTAGCTCCCCCAATATCAGGGTCCCACCCATCACCCCCCAGTGACAGACCTTCCTGAAGGGCCGCCGCTTTGAGGCTTCCTGGAGAAACATTGTTGCAATCCTATTAGGAGCCCCGGTTTGCTGAGCTCCCTTTCCTCCTACAAAACGGGTTGCCAGGATCACCCCATTATTATTGGACAAGCCAACGCCTGCCCCTCAACTGACTTGTACAGCTTCTCTCTGCTTCTTTCTTCCCTTGCACCTTCTCTATCAACCGTGCCCTCCTGCATCGACCACCGTCAGTCAGTTAGTGCAGGGTGGACGCTTGTCGTGGGGCTGGAATGTCAACTACCAGCAAGGACGCATGGAAGCCTCCACACCAAAACAGAGGAGGCAGAAAGACCTGGCGTGCACCTTCTGAAAAATAGCCAATAAAGCCCTACTGGTCCCTAGGAAAACACTGCCCTGCTGCTTACTTTGGGGACGTCATCACCGGATTGAGACACCAAAGGAAGACCTCATGTGGAGGGAAGGCGTGAACCCATGAGGGGCTAGGGAGACCCTCCCGGGGAGATGGGTGGGCAACGGAAGTCACCTCAGGCATGGCCAGCTGTAAGGATGACAGCACCCGGCAGCAGTTTGACTCAGCTGCCCTGAGTGGGAATTGATTCATGTGGCTAACAACACAGTTTATCAATCACTTCATCTCATTGCTCCCACCTACCCATCCACCCACCGCCGCCGGGGAACACCCATCCAGTCCTCCAGGGGAGACATATCTCTCTTGCCGGCCCAGCTTGGAGTCATTGTTTCGTTACGATGGGCTGAATGGTTGACTAGTTCTCTATGGGTAGCTTTTGTCTGCCTTCCTGGAGGTATTCCCCAAAGTGGGAACCCTCTCTCAGGCCACAGGGCCGTTGGGTCACCAGGGTACTGCCTCCTGCCACCCTGCCGACTGCCCGAATGCCCCTGTCCAAGTGCCTCCCTCCTAGCAAGAGCACCCCTCAGTAGTTTGAGGGCTGAGGATCTCTGGTGCTAAGGGTAGGAGTGGCTGGGCAAACCAACCAGCGTCCATACAGTCTTAGAAGCCCCTGTATAGAAGGGTGGAGATGAGTCCGGGAGTCACACGATGGCAGTGGGATTTGGGGTGCTCGTTAAATGTCCCGGGGCTCGGAAATCCTCAATAGGTGAACCTAAGACACGATCGTGGCAGAGGGTGGGACAAACTCCTGGAATATCCAGTCTTTTTTTTTTTTTTTTCCCTACATTCCACTTATTGCCTAGCTGTCACTCGTGAAGTATCCAGTCTTAAGGAGGCCAGGTATTTTTCCCTAACCTCATTCCTGGCACCTGAGGGAAGGGGCCCGGTCCTGTGGCCTTCACGACAACGGAATCCCATCTTCAGTTCAGTGCTTACAGGCCTTTCACTGAACCTCTGGAGCTTCCAGAGTGGCAAGCGCAGTGGAATCCTGGGCCCTCCCCTTGCCCACCTCCATTGCTCAGGTTCTCTGCTCTGCGCCCGGAGTGCCCACCAGGGGGCGCTTGAGCTCTGTCGCCGGGGGGCGGGGCCTGGGAGGGCGGGTCCCAGACGGCCTGCCTTGGGTACCATTCCCCAGACTCCGCAATCTGCCTGCAGACTCCGCAGCATCTTGGGTGAGCAGAAACTAACATTTTGGGGTTTGTTTTGTTTTGTTTTGTTTTTTGGGGGGGCATCACTGCCCTCTGGTGGTGGGAGTAGGAGGCCCAGCCTTTGCTCCTGTGGAGCTGGAATTGAACCTCCATCCCAGCGGGTCGCCACGGGGGTTCAGCCCAGAAACGAAACATTTTAAAGTCTGGTTTTCAGGAATCTCAAAACCTCTGTGCTCCTGACACACTGTGATTCTTTAGGTTTTCAGACTGTCCGCATGGGCTGAACTTCCTGCCATCTCTTTGTTCGCTTGGCAAACTCCTACGTAGACGTCAAAGCCCATCTCTAACCATCCCTTTCCTTGCCGCCTTCTTTGATACCTACGCCAGGTTGGATGACCTGTTCTGCCCCCAAAGTTGTCACAGCAGGGGTCTGTGTTTGGCCTCTTGTGATCCTTGGGAAGCTCTGACGGGCAGAAGATAGCGGGAGGGGGGGGGTGTTGAACTTTGAGTTCTAAGGACAAGCCATTGGCCTTCAGATATGCTCAGCTCTGGTTACTAAACAACGTCAGAGTGCCTGTCTAGTTTGGTTGACCCAAACCCAGCCACCCTCCCGACTCAGGTAGAGGAGCTTAAGAATTGC
>PVJH01034777.1:0-20404 GCA_004026705.1 Nesogale talazaci
GGTTTAGTGACATACACTTAAGGGAGTGGCCGTCACAGTGCCTGCGGTCTGGTCTGTCTCCTTTCATCCCGCCCCGATGCCTACACAACTGCTCTGCAGGCCAAGGTGACTTAGCCCCAGGGGGAACCAGACAGACCAGGTTCTTGACCTCAGAGACTTCAGGTCCTAGTGGGGCAGACAGATGATCAGAAAGTAGGTTTCAGTAGTAGCAATGTGCTGAGTGAATAGCGTAGTGTGAATTAAAAAACTCAACTGCCATCAAGTTGGTGCCCCCTGATACCCTACAGCACTTTCTTAGAGAAGTGTAAGTCTTTCTGGGAGGAGACAGCCTCATCTTTTTATTTATTTATTTTTTTTGTGGCATCACTGCCCTGGTGGGAATAGGAGACCCAGCCTTGCTCCTGGAGAGCTCCTGCTGGATTTGAACTGTCAACCCTGTGGTCCTCAGTCCTGCACACAACCACTGCGCCACTGGGGCTCAGCCTAGACAGCCTCATTTTTGGCCCTTAGAGAAATTAAAAAAAAAATCGTTGGCATTGAGTTGATTCTGCATTCTGACTCATAATAGCCGTGGTTCTCAACCGTCCTGATGCCGCCACCCTTTACTACAGTTCTTCATGTGGTGGTGGTCCCCAAACTGTAAAATTAATTTTCGTTGCTATTTCTTTCCTTTTTTTTTGGCATCACTGCCCTCTGGTGGTCGTGGGAACTACCCACCCTTGCTCCTGGAGAGCCGCTGCTGGATTTGAACCGCCAAGGTCGTGGGCTGCAGTCCCGCACTCAATCACTGCGCCACCGGGGCTCAGCCCTGGTTGCTATTTCGTTGCTGTCATTTTGCTATTATCATCAATCGGCCAACCCCTGTGAAAGGGGCCTTCACAAAGGGGTCGAGACCCACAGGTTGGGAACCGCTGCTCTCCAGAAGAGAGTAGAACTGCTGGTGGGGTGATTGAGACGATAGCTCAGTAGAGAACCTTTCTCCTGAGGTGCTGCTGCTGGCTTAGAACTGCTGAACTTGGGGCTAACACCCCAACACATAACCACTGGGGCTCCTCAGAATGACGTAGGGAGGGCTGTGTGTGAGGACTTAGAAGGTTTCTACCTGGTTTCATAGACACGAAAGGCTCTGGCTGATCTAAGTCATTCGCTGTCAGCTGCTAACCAGAGATGTACGGGTACACCCAGAGGCCTCTGGGAGGAAAAGCCTGGAATCTGCTTCCTCCAAGCCAGCCATGGAAAACCCTGCAGAGCACTAATCCACTCCGACAATTCTGGCGTCACTGTGAACTGGAGTCGACTTGCTGGCAGCTGTGTGCTCTCACATAGAATTTAGCTTGTGGTGGTGCTACCTTGGGTTGTAGCACATCGACGGGTCTGACTAGAAGACATTTTATCCACCCTCCAGGAGATCCGAAGCAGGACCTGGCCTATGAGCGGCAGTACGAGCAGCAGACATACCAGGTGATTCCCGAAGTGATCAAAAATTTCATCCAGTATTTCCACAAAACTGTCTCGGATCTGATCGACCAGAAGGTGTATGAGCTGCAGGCTAGCCGCGTCTCCAGTGATGTCATTGACCAGAAGGTGTACGAGATCCAGGACATCTATGAGAACAGGTACACATCTCTGGCCACATTGACCCCCTTCTGGGGGGACCTGGCCTACAAAAGGGGTGACATGTCATCATTGTTATGTGAAGAGATTACTCAAGGGGTGATCTTCCTTGGAGGTTCGGACATCGTGCTTGTCGGACTCTGTTACCTACCCCAGGAACTTGTACAAGGCCAGAGATACTAGCGTCAACCATAATAGTCTGTTACTGCACTGTAATTGTAATAGTGTCAGGACAGATCCATCACTAGTCGGAATGCTGATATCCTGTATTTCCCCCCGTATCCTTACGTTTACAGTTTACACAGTGTATGGAAATCATATCCCTAGTTAGGGTCCCAGCTGGAATTTAGCCTGCAAGGTCTGATAGCAGTGCCAGATTTCTACCCTGTGCTGTACAACCTCTGCGTGGTGGCCAGACGGGTGGCTCTTGTTGCAGGGGCTCTGCCTGCGTGCAAGGAACCCCGGGGGCCCAGTGCATCAGAGCCGGGCTGCTGCTGTCGGCAGGTCAGGGTAGAACCCGACATGTCGTCTGTTTGCGTAAGGGTTACAGCACAGCCTGGGACCGTCTGCGCCATCCCTTACAGATCCCTTTGAGTTGAAGTTGACAACGTGTGTTGGGTGTTTCGATCTGTCTGTGTGAAAGGAACTTGCCTAGCGAGAGTTAGGAAAGGCTTCGAAGGAGAATGGAAGTCCGTTCTGGAATGATGAGTGGGGAAAAGCCCTCGTGGATCCTCGACGGACTAGGCAGGAACCGCCCCAGTGGCATCTAACTGCAAAACAACACTCAGCGCAGGAGCAGCTTGCCACGTCTCAGAGCTCCTGGTGGGCTCACACTGCCAGCCTCCACATGAGCGATCGAGCGCTTAGCCATCGCAGCCCCAGAGCCATGGAATGACTCGCTCTGCAGCCGCACACCCAGTGGCTTGTGGGTGCTCGGTCCACGGAGCCTGTTCTGGCCCGGGCCTGCCCACTGCGGGGGCTGCACTCCTCACAGCGGCGCCGGTCTGTGCTTGAGCCCCTCAGCCATCCTTCCTCTCGCTGACCCTCGTTCTGGCCCTGCCAAGCCCGATGTCCTTTTCTTGGGCCTGGTCCCCCTGGTAGCAGGTCCAAAGTATGGGAGGTGAAGTCTTGCCGTCCTGGGAGGCGTCCGCCTGTTCTTCCAGCACGAATTTGCTGCTTCTACCCGCAGCCCTGAGCATAGTCGTCCTAAGTCAGATGCGTCCGTTCTGCGGTCTACCTTGTCGTCCCCTGCTGGCTCACCTGGCCTCCTGCGGGTGTTTAGCCCGTGACTGTTGGTGGTGTGGTCAGGTGCCCTGGAGTCGGCTTCTGTGCCGCCTCTGATTTGTAATGTGCGAGCCCACGGTTGGAGCTGCTGTCAGTCATCTCATTCAGTGGCTTCCTTGTCGCTGACCGGCTTCCCCCAGTGTGATGTGCTTCTCCAGGGCCGCTCCCTCCGGCTGACTTGCCCTGATGAGCCCTCCCAGCAGCCTTCTGGCCGAGCGTCCCCAGTTCCAGGAGAGTTGTTGCTTCTGACAGTCCGTCCTGCTGCCAGTGCTCCCCGGCAGCAGCGTATCTCCGCCACGTCCGTTCTCTTTCAGACTTCCACATTTGGCGCTTATACTCGGGTATATGTGGTAAATGTACCCCACAAGACCGCTTTAAAGTATTGACTCTGGTACCGTGCTATTTTCATTTGTCCGAGTCTAAGCCAAGTTTCTTTCTTTTTGGGGGGGGCATCACTGCCCTCAGGTGGTGGGAGTAGGAGGCCCAGCCTTTGCTCTGTGGAGCTGGAATCAAACCTCCATCCCAGTGGGCCGCAGTCCCGCGCACAACCACTACGCCACCGGGGCTCAGCCCCCTTAAGCACATTTTTAATGGAGTTTTTGTGGTAAAATTAGGTGCCTCTGCTGATATTTGGGTCAGCTCAGACTCAAGTATATGCGGCACTCGCTCCGCCTGTAGATTTCACATAGTTTGCCGTGGAAAAAGATTGACCTACCCAATTTGCTTCAGAAAATGGCTTTCAGATCCTGAGCCAGATATCGCCTCCCACACTTAGGAAACGTTGAACTAAAATATCAAGTTCAGCTCCTCAGCTGTCTTAGTCGCCCAGGGCTGGCGGCTACTGTGGAGCAGCAGGCGGGTGCAGGAGACAGTTGAAGCACGTGCTAGACCCTCTGAGGAGAGCGTGTCCTGAGACAGCTGGCTGGCTCTCAGGGACACGGGCTGCTCAGGAGTGGTTAAGGGGCAAGGGACCTGTTGAGGGCACAAGGCAGGAAAGGAGGATGTTAATCGGAGAAGGGGCTGAAGAAGTGGGGTAGTCCGCCAGCAGCCAGTGCTCTCGTGAGGTCAGGATGAGGAAGGAGCCAGTGAATTTGGGAGCTCAGGGGACCCATGGTAATTGGCAAGGTTAACCTCTCCACGGGATAAGAAAGGGGTACTTTTAAATTTAGAGGATCATTGAGCGTGCGTGCGTGCATGTGTGTGTGTTCAAGGGTTGGGGGTGGCACATCCATGTTTGGATGCTGATCCAAAAATGGGTGCCTGAGGACAGGGTTTGGGAGAGAGAAGGAAAATGGACAGAAATCCCCAGTGCTGGTGGGGTTGGAAGGGTTATGGCCACAGGGTTGGGACTGAGTGGTGCAGGTTTGTCGGCCTCTGACTGGAGAGGAGCGCAGGTCCAGTGCTCCAGGGCGTGAGGATGGGGTGGCCGGACCAGGATGCTGGGGCTCAGAGGTCTCACGTAGGACATAGCGAGCAGGTAAGTTATGGCGCAGGGTTTGGAGGTGATCCCGAAATGTCATGCCTACCATGAAAGGAAGGCTGTCCTCTACTCGGAACGGTTGTCCGAGATGCAGGGTTGGGGCTCAGAAAGCTGTGCACTGGGGAGCTCTGGGCCTGGTCTGTTTCTGTGATACCTGCCCGCCCTGCGTCTGTGAAATGTGAGTGTGGCCTCTCAGGTCGTTTTTATTTTGGAGTTCCAGAATTTCTCTGTTTCGGTTTTCAGCTGGACCAAGCTGACGGAAAGATTCTTCAAGAATACGCCTTGGCCCGAGGCCGAAGCCATTGCCCCGCAGGTCGGCAACGGTAGGTGAGGGTGTGTGTATCCGTGTGTCTGTGTCCTGTGGGTTGGAAGGGGTCCCAGGATGGGAGATGTCAGTGCTGGAAGACTTAGGAAGCCTTCACGAATGAATGAGGGCTAGAGGATCGCGATACAAGGTTTCTGGGGTCTAAAGCTTGTATCAAGAATAGAGAAGAGGGTTGAGCCCTGGTGGCGTAAGTGGTGGAGTGCGGGACTGCGGCCCACGGTCTTGGCAGTTCAAATCCAGCAGCGGCTCTCAGGAGCAGCGCTGGGTAACTTCCACGACCACCAGAGGCAGTGATGCCCCCTCCTCCCAAAAGAATAAAGAAGAGAATAAAAAAATCTAAATGAAATTAGCTAGGGCCACTACAGAGTCCATGAAAGTACGTGTCTTCCTTACCATTTTATTTTCCCTGAACTTGGGGCAGAGTAGGTCCTTGATAAATATTGCCGAGTGGGGATTGAATAAGACGTGAGAGGCCCCTCATAGCCTGGTGAGAGCAGAAATCGAGATCTTTGTCCAGTTTGCCTCTGTCACAATTGGGGTCATCACAGTCCCCCTCTAACCTCTCTGTATCCAAGAACAGGTCTTCTTTTTTTTCTTTTCTTTTTTTTGTGGCATCACTGCCTGCTGGTGGTAGTAGGAGGCCCAGCCTTGCTCCTGCAGAGCTGCTGCTAGGTTTGAACCGCCAACCTTGTGGGCTGCAGTCCCGCACACTATGCCACCAGGACTCAGCCCCGCAGGCCTTCTTTAAGACTGTCTTCCTTGCAGACTCTGTCTCTAGCTGGGAGGAATTTCCTTCTCTTCTGATTGTGTCCAGCACTTTATTCCCACCTAAAGAAACTGTCATTATAATCACCTCCTATGGGGAAGGCCTTTAATAGCAGCTGTTGACTCATTCATGAATTCCTACAGTGCCTACCTCCCCAGTGTTCCATGGACTTAGTGAGGGCCCCCGCTGTTTTTCTGGATAGAACCATTCACCCTGGCAGGAGATGTTAGGAAATGCTGTAAGGTGATGTCTCAAATTCTGATTTTTAAAGTTAGTTGCCTTTTCTGCAATGTTACTCTTCTAGCACAGGAAGGCTGATGGGAATGTGTTATTATTAGAGCCCCTTTTTTTTTGTAATTAGGGGGCCTGGTGGTGCTGTGGGTAAACTTGGACTGCCAGCCCTTTGGTTGGTGGTTCCAATCCCGCAGCTGCCGGGGAGCAGATGGATGAGGCTGTCTGCGCCGGGAAAGACTGGCGGCCTTGGAAACCATATGGCCGTGACTCCATGGCCGGGGTTAGAGTCACGTCCGAGGAGATCTGCCTAGCACGGACCTGCAAGGGTGTCTCGTTGTGATTTCAATGTGCATTTCTCGTAATAACTGAAGAGCCTGGGGCTGGTGTAGAACATTTGCTGCTAGGTGCGTGCTTTGATCCCCTCCAGACATAGGTCAGGAGACAGGCCGAGCAGCATGTCTCCCAGAGGTCACGTACGGAGCCTGGAAACCTTGGGGGAGTTCTGCTCCGCGCATCAGGGGTTGCCATGCGCTGGGATGGACAGACGACCAATAGGGGCTACTGACGCACGGACAGATTCCTGCTTTTATTGACCATTTGGGGATCTCTGAAGAAACATCTGTTTAATTGGATTATCTTTTTATTGATTTTTTTTGGGGGGGGCGCGCATCACTGCTCTCCGGTGGTGGGAGTAGGAGGCCCAGCCCCACTGCTGGAACTGAACCTCCGTCCCAGTGGGCCGCAGTCCCGCGCACAACCACGACGCCCCCGGGGCTCAGCCCTCTTTTTATTGATTTTAAGAGCTCTTTATATATTATAGATCACAGGCTCCCTGTTAGATTTGCTTGTGAGCTGCATTGTGTCTGCACCCAGTTCTATCCCGTTTGTTTGTCCTGCCGCTGCCCTGATAACGCTGGCTTCGTCATAGGCTTTGAAACTGCCAACGGTGCGTTCTCAATGGACTTTTTTTTTGTCTAGATGGCTTTGGCTACAAGTCTGCTGGGAGGAAAATGCGTTTGAATTGGAGCGCACGAGGCGAAGGTGGAATTGAGAGTAGGGTTTCCTCAGTGCTGGGCCTGTCACAGTCAGCCCCCTTCGCAAGGAGGAAACATGCCAGAAGAGCCTGGACCATGTCTCGGAGGTGACTAAAGCAGCCCTCTGCCATCTCTTCCAGATGCTGTCTTCCTGATCTTGTACAAAGAGCTGTACTACAGGCACATCTACGCCAAAGTCAGCGTGAGTATCCTGCCGCGACTCCCTGTGTTTTCATTGGTGCTGGTGGGCCCTGGGACACGATGCTCGTTTTTGCTGACATCGTGCCCGACCCTGGTTGCCATGTTTTGCTTTCTTTCTTTTTTTTCTTTTGTTTTTTTCTTTTGTTTTGGGGGCGTCACTGCCCCATGGTGGGGAGTGGGAGGCCCAGCTTTGCTCCTGCAGGGCTGCTGCTGGATTTGAACCCCCAACCCTGTGGGCCGCAGTCCCGCACTGAACCACTACGCCACCGGGGCTCAGCCGGTTGCCGTGTTTTCTGTGCTTGCTTGCAAGCGAGGGCAGAGACCAATGGAAGGGACCCAGGAAGCTGGATGTCAGCTCTGGGCAGTCCGACCTGTCCTGTATCATCTCTTGTTCTTCCTTTGTAACGTCCTCACCCTGGGCGTTCTCGGGTGGCCCGGGCACTCGTCACCATGCACGGGTTACCGACTACCGTCGGGACCGGCTGCTCCCAGCCTCGGGATCCCGGTGGGGAAAGTGCTTCGTGGTTCTCACCAGTGCATCTCCATGGAGCTTCCCTTCCCCTGAAAGGTGGGTGGCACAGCCCGGGTGCCAGGCAGACAGCCACGCGGCTGTGGTCCTCACAGTACCTCTGCACAGTTGGCAGAGCAGGGCAGGAGGAGGCTTGCTCATCAGACCATGTGAGCAGCAAGTGACAAACTCAAAGGACAAAGCTGCTTGAACCGGAGCTTGTACTGTAACTCCAGGGTTCTCTGTCCCACTGTCCACCCTCCTTCCTTCCTTCTAAATTTCAGAGCGTCCAACCTCTTAAAACACTTTCTGGGGCTGAGTCCTGGTGGCGTAGTGGTTGTGCACGGGACTGCGGCCCACTGGGTGGAGGTTCAGATCCAGCAGCAAGGCTGGGCCTCCTACTCCCACCACCAGAGGGCAGCGATGCCCCCAAAACAAAAGAAAAAAACTACTTCCTGTACTGCTCACATACAGTACGAACTTGAGCTTCAGTCTTCAGCCTCAGTCTCTCCGCTGGAGTCTGCAGTTGTCTTCACATTTCCAGTTGGCTGGCTGATATCTTACACTTAACAAGTCCATACTCCCACCACCAGGGCAGTGATGCCTAAAAAAAAAAAAAACACAAGTCCAAATGTTGCTCTAAGCTTGTTTTCTTTCCGAGTTCATCTCCATCAGTCGTCCCTGCAGTCGCCTAGCTCCTCAGACTGGAAACCTAGTCTCGTTCTCGAGTCTTCTGTCCCTCTGCATCCTGTCCCCCGCAAGTCCTGCTCACGGTGGCTCCTGCAGTGGCCTCGGACGTCGGGCCAGTGGTGAGGCTGAGGCTGGCCCAAGAGCGGGCAGTGGTTCTTTCAGCTGTGCACAGTGTCGCTGGGTCGGAACCGCACCGCGGCACCACCACCACCCTGGGTCAGCCTCTGTCATTTCCTGTCACAACTACTGTGTCCGCGTCCACTCGTGCCACTTCAACTGTGCTCTCATACGGACCAGGGACTCCCTGAGAGAGAAGCTCCATGAAGCCACCCGCCCACCTATCACTCCAGCTTAATCCCGAGGCCCCAGCGAGGCCCTGTTGGATCTGGCCGGGCCCGCTTGTAGAGTAGGGCTCCTCTTCTATAATCCACTCTTTGCCACCGTGAACTTGGGGCCATACACGCTCTGACAGTTGAGTTTCTGTCCCTCGCTGACGGCGTGTCTGCCACCTGCGCTGTGTGCCTTGGGCCCACTCTGAGGACACGGTCGTCCGATGTCTCTACCGCTGTGCCAGTGCGGTGTCCAGGATGACCTCTGATGTCTGATGGGAGCGTGCCTCCTGTGCGGAGGGCGTGGGCACCTGGGGAAGGAAGCTGGGGCCAGAACCTCTCCTTCCCTGAGAGCCCCAGACCCTTCCGCTGCCCACGCTGTGCAGGATGCACTGGGCGGCTGCACCTGACCCTGTTTCATCGCCCGGGCACGTCCCTGGAGGAGCGTTTCTTTCCTTTACCTCCGTAAGGTGCCTGCTTCCGGCGCTGCTTGTACGGGAAGATGACAGCTTGCCGGAGCCACGTTAGGAAGAGCTGGGGCGGAGACCCAGGGCCCTGCTCTTTCCCCTCCCTCTCAGTGCCGGTGCCTTGCCCACGTCGTTCCCCGGCTCTGACAGCCACTCAGGTGCTGGGAGCCTCGTCCAGATCGGGGTCTTTGAAGGGCCACGTAGAGAATAAGTGCTTTAGGCTTCGGGGGCCGTACTGGTCTCCGTGGCAGCTGCTCAACTGGACGTCGTGCCCCCCCACCCCCACCCCGAGTCCCTAGGCCCTGAGTAGGCGATGTCACTGTGTGTCCGTCTAACAGGTGGTGAGCGGGATTTGACCTCTGGGCCACAGTTGGTCAACCCGACCCCTGGTGCAGAATCTTGAAGACCTGTGCTGCTGGCCTCCCCGACCTCAGGCGCCGGGCTCTACCCCTGTCCCGGCTCGTGCCCTGGACCGCCTTCCCCTCCCCTCGACCTTGCTGCCTCCCATGCCGAGTTTGCCCCTAAGGGCCAGTGGCTGTCTGTCTCCTCAGACCACTGGGGACTACAGGACCCACTGCCTGCTCTGAAGTGCTGTGGCACTCGCCGCCCCGCTGCTTTGCGAGTGGCCCGCCTTGTGCTGGGGAGCAGAAGACAGGCAGACATGGAGACCCTCTCTGCATGGGACCGACGGTACCGGCCCGGCTCCCCCGGCTTGTGGTCCTTTAGAAGCAGGCCGCACATCTTTCTCTCCTGGGCCAGCTGGCGGCCTCTCGCTTCCTTCCTGGGTGCTTTCATCACGGCGCCCTCGGGGAGCTCCTGGCATCCACGGAATCGCTCACCTGTCCCGATACCGCTTTTTTCTCCGCAGGGGGGACCCTCCTTGGAGCAGCGCTTTGAATCCTACTACAATTACTGCAATCTCTTCAACTACATTCTCAGTAAGCGGGCGCGCCGGGCTTTGAGGGGGAGGGGCCTTGCTGTTGGGGGTCTTTTTAAGAGAGTGGGCGCACGCAACAGGTGTCCTTGCAACGCCTCGGACTTCCCTGGGACCCAGGGCGAGAGGGAGAGAAAGATTGGCTTCCCCGCCCTGTAAACAGTGAGGGTCTTGGGGACGCGCAGAACAGCGTCGGCTCGGTGGCAGTGGGCTGGGCTTGGGTTGTGTCGGGTAAAAAGGGTTCTGTCCTTCCTGCACAGACGCTGATGGCCCTGCCCCCCTGGAGCTGCCCAACCAGTGGCTGTGGGACATCATCGATGAGTTCATCTACCAGGTACCCGCTAGCTGCCCGCTCCCCAGGGACTGGTGTGGGGAGTTGGTCCAGGCAGGGGGCGCCGCTTTCCCAGTTTGTGTCGCCAGAGGCCACAGCAGCCGCCTCCAGAGTCAGGGGAATCCATTTTTTGACTCCCCGCCCCACTCCGCCCGAGAAGGGCTCTGGCGGCAAGAACACTAGCTTCGCCAGCTTTGGCGCTAGAGACGGGGCTTCCAGGTGGAGACATCACCTGGTAGTTCTGTAGCTGTGCACCAGCAGCATTTAAGCTCCTTGAACCCCCTCCCCACCTGCAGACCAGAAGCGTTTCGTGCATCTTGTGCGTGAGGCAGGTGCCGGGAGGAGGGTGGGTACCTAGCCGGGTGCTGGATGAGAGTGACCTTGCCCAGGTTATGCAGACAGGGACAGCTGAGCCCACGCAGAGCCTGTTGTATGTGCGTGGGGGGTGGGGGGTGGGGTGTTGCTTTTCCAGACTTTGAGCAAATTCCCTAACCACGTGGTGCCTTTATTTCCTCATCTTTACAGTCAAGGTGGGGACGGCTACTTCATTTTAGTATTTTAAATAGAGCAGTGCAATGAAGCCCCGGGGCCCATCTTCTCACAGAGTTAAACCTCCTTTGGCCAGTCTCATCGATGGCGCTTCTGGCTTCCCTTCCCTCCCTGGTATTTCTTCATCCTTCACAATACACCTCAGTTGCTTGAATTGGTTCCATCCTGGAATGCTTTCTTTTTTTGGGGGGAGGGGGGCAATCACTATCCTGGTGGGAGTAGGAGGCCCAGCCTTGCTCCTGGAGAGCTGCTGCTGGATTTGAACCGCCAACTCAGTGGGCTGCAGTCCCACGCACAACCACTATGCCATGGGGGCTCAGCTCCCTGGAATGCCTTCTTAACAAGGGGACCTTTGAGCCTCAGGTGCTGGGGAAGAGTTCAGTGTCTGGCTACAGTCAAGGTCACCAACTGACTGCCCTTTGTCCTTTCTAACATCCTCCGCCTTCCACAAGCCTGCTGGGGAGGGGCTGTCCTGGGGCTCAGCTGCAGCTCACATACCAACCTGAAGGCAAGAGCCCTCTGCTTCCAACACACACCCTCCTGTGAGGGGCGCCAGTGCCTGCTGGGGTGCTTTCCAGCCAGGTCAATGCCACTCTGGACCAGGGCTCCCTCTCTCTGCCTTGGTGGTGGATGTGGCTTGTGGCTGCCTTGAAACCAGCCTTACCTTGCAGAGACCGCAGTCCCCACTGGAGGGCCTGCGACACCTCGCATGCCAAGATGGGTTTCTAGCGTTCAAGGCTGGCTCTTCGCCACCTATAGGGCAAGAGCGGAACTGCTCCGCAGGGTTTCTGAGCTGGGAAATCCATGGAGGCACAGAGGACCTCTGTAGAGGGTGGACAGAGCCTCTGGTAGACTCCCCGGCAGCTCTGTGGGGAGCCGCTGCACGCTTTAACCCCTACCAGAGCCACCAGCGCTCTGCTAGAGACCTAGTCCAGGAGCTCGGGCGGCCTACCTGTTGGTCAGTGTTCTTTGTTTCCTACGGAATCTCATTGATTCTCATTGATCCTTGGCAGTTTCTCTGTTCAGGCAGGATACTCTCTGGGTTGATGCCGATTGGGAACTCCCTCTCATGCGCTCTCAGACGGAGATATGCAGAAAGGGATGAAAAGCAGGCTTAGCTCTGTCGGACTGGAATACCAGGCTGGGTCTCCAAGCCCGAGCTGACCACAGGAACCTTATGAAGCTCTGACTTTGGGACCGGGTCAGTCAGGCTATTTCCCCGACATCTGTTAAGCCAGCCCATATAGAGGATGGGTCTTACAAATGCCTATGGCCTGTCACCTCTGTGTCTGTCTGTCTGTCTGCTCTCCCTGGGCCAGGTTCTGGGGTGGTAGGCAGGTGACTCAGACTGGATTCCCATCTTGGGGAACAGCTTTGGAATCTGGACCCTTCCTGGATAAGCCCTGGCCATAGAACACCCACAAGTGACGTAGTGGCCTGGTCCATAGCAGCAGGGGCCCAGAAGGCTTATGCACCTAGGTTGTGTGTGTCTGAGTCTCAATTAGTTCCTTTCCTTCTCCCCCCAAGAACTACTTTTAATCTCAGAGATTTTTTTTTTGGCATCACTGCCCTCTGGTGGTCGTGGAAGCTATCCAGTGCTGCTCCTGAGAGCTGCCGCTAGATTTGAACTGCCAAGCCCGCCAGGCTCAGCCAATCTTAGAGATTTATAAAAGAAGGGTTTTTTTTTTTTTCACAGTTTTGCTGTTTTGGGTAGAGCTGTTTTGCTGTTAGTTAAGTACTAAGCTGCTAATTACAAGCTCAGCCATTTCAACTTACCAGACAAACATTCCCAGGTCTGGGAACCTTAAAAAGCCGTTCCCCTCTGCCCACAGCAGCCTTGTGAGTCAGAATCCATTTGATGCCACTGAGTGTCTTGTTCGCATAGTAAAAATGCGCACAGCAAATTAAGTTTCTATTGAAGAATTTGTATACAACTCTCACTCCTGTCACTCCTGTCCTGGTTACAGCGTTGGTGATATGCCCACATTCCCGTCATTTCCATTCCGTTTCCATTCATCTCTTCCTGTACGTCCTTGGCCTCTCTTGGAGGGTCAGCGCTGGCCCCAGGCTGTTGGTGACTTAGGGAGCACGGTGTGCCCGACTGCTGCTAATTGGAAGAAAAGAGACCCCCTCCCCCACTGAGGGGTGACTTCAGTTCTAAACTGAGAGGGTATCGGAGGACAACAATCTCTGGAGTTCCTCTAGTCTCTCAGCAGTGCGGCAAGTCCAACCTGTTTTTAGAAACTTGGGTCTTGTGTTAGGTGTGTCTCCCATGCCCTCTGGGACCTTCCATTATGTCCCTGGTTGGAGGAGTGTGGTCTCGGTCTTGATAATGTCCTGTGGGCTGTGTCTTGAATCTCTGATATCCTTCTTTTTGTTCCCAAGGAGTTCAGGACCAATGTTGTATCATTGGTTTTTAACACTCCAAACTAGGACAGAGAGCCTGGCCTTTGTGAATTACATTATGCTGGTTAACTGAGCTATTCCACTAGACTAGAGTCCCAAGCCTTCAAACGCGTTGAGCCAACCCCTGCAGCTATTCGGTTGTGTTTAGAGCGTGTGATAACGGGCCCTGCTGGTGGAGTGGGCTGGTGCAAGGTCCGCAGTTCAAAGCTCCCAGCCCCTCCTCAGGAGAAAGGTGAAGCGTTTTGTCCCTGTGAAGAGTGGCAGTCTTGGAAACCCACAGGGACAGTCCTGCCCTGTCTATAGGGTCCTGGGAGTCAGAACTGTCGATGGCAGTGTGTTTGATTTGATGTGTAGTGTTACCAGAGCAATAGGAATGGAGTCCACGGGGTTTAGGTATTATCTGTGACTGTATCCTTTCTGTAGCTGTATACTTTTATACGCAAGTAGGTCTGCAGTACTTATAAATCTGTACCTTCCCATACACACATATGAGGGGCCTTCAAAAAATGCATGGGACATTTTTATTGTCTTCTGGTTTCATATTTCCATGCACTTTTTGGGGGGGGGGGTGCGCATCACTGCCCTCAGGTGGTGGGAGTAGGAGGCCCAGCCTTTGCTCCGTGGAGCTGGAATCGAACCTCCATCCCGGTGGGCCGCAGTCCCTCGCACAACCACTACGCCACCGGGGGCTCAGCCCTCCATGCACTTTTGAAGTCCCCTCATAGACCTGCCTGTCAACTGTTGGTTACCGTAACCTTAGAGAGTTTTACTTGAGTATGGAATAAGTTATAAATTCCGTAATGAACAAAATTGATCACTGAATCAGAGCTGCCCACACAGCTAGGTAGTGTGGGTCTGAGGGAAGCCGGGGGCTCCCTCCCTTCCCCTCACCTCTGCCTGGAACCCTTGCAGTGCCTCCTCCTCTGAATGTTCAGGGCTCTGCCCACCGATGCCTCTCTCTCTCTCTCTCTCTCTCTCTCTCTCCTCCTCAGTTCCAGTCATTCAGTCAGTACCGCTGTAAGACCGCCAAGAAATCGGAGGAGGAGATTGACTTCCTCCGGTCCAATCCGAAAATCTGGAACGTTCACAGCGTCCTCAACGTCCTGCATTCCTTGGTGGACAAGTCTAACATCAACCGTCAGCTGGAAGTGTACACCAGCGGAGGTGAGTGCCCGGCGGGCCTCCTGGCCTGGCACCCCGCTCCCCTCGGGTAGTTGGGTAAGAGCATCAGCTTGAGAGCTGGGGTGGGCGGCTGGGCAGGGTGGGCTGGGCAGAAGACAGCACCTCTGTCCCCGGCCTTTGTGTAGGGAAGCGCTCCTGAACCCGAGTGACGTCAGGGCCCCGCTCCCTGCTTATGACGTGGAGCCCCACGGAGAACGTTGTGTCCCCATGTGGGTTAGTGGGGAGAGTGGCGTGGTTTTTGCAGATCTCCTGCGTGTCTGGCTTTTGTAGAAGGTATTTGGGTTCGTGTCTGGATCTGCACAGTCTGGGGCAATCTGCCATCTTACTTAGAACTTAGGCAGAAGATGGGGCCACACCCTGGCAGCTAGAAAAAAGGGGAGGGACGTTTTCATCATCTTTGCTGAAACGGTGGCTGCTGTGTGATAGTCCACACTGAATGGTTACGTGCACAGAGACTCGTCACAGGACAGAATCGGAAGTGGTCTGGAACTCTTACTCTGCGACATCGTAATCAGTTCTTCTGTCCACATTTTCCATGCATTTTTTTTCTTAACCCCTACATGATTTTGGGATACTGTGTATTGGTCATTTGGAAACTGTTGACTACTGTGTTAGAAATAGAAGGCTCTTGGGCTGAGCCCTGGTGGCATAGTGGTTGTGCGCAGGACTGCAAACAACAGCGTCAACAAAAAAGAAGTAGAAGGCTCTTGGGCTGAGCCCTGGTTCAGTGCAGGACTGCTAAGTGGTTCAGTGTGGGACTGTGGCCCACTGGCTTGGTAGTACAAATCCAGCAGCAGCTCTCCAGGAGCAAGGCTTGGCCCCCCACTCCCACCAGAGGGCAGAGATGCCTAAAAAAAAAAGAAAGAAATAGAAGGGTCTTCCAAGTGTTGAGATATATATATATATATATATATATATATATATATATATATATATATACACACACACACACACACACACACACACACACATAGTCATCTTGTTGGGGGCTCTTATAGTTCTTAACACAATCCATACATCCATCCTTTGTCTCAAGTACTTTTTGTATATATGTTGCCATCATTTTCAAGATGTTTTCTTTCTGCTTCAGCCCTCATTTTTTCCACTCCCTCCCTCATGAACCCTTGATAAATTATTATCTTCCTCTGTCGTCGTCCCCTTCCCACCCCTCCCCCCCATCACTGCCCTGGTGAGAGTAGGAAGCCCAGCCTTGCTTCTGGAGAAATGCTGCTGGATTTGAACCGCCAACCCTATGGGGCATAGTCCCGCACACAACCACTGCACTATGCACCACCAGGGCTCAGCTGATAAGTGATTATCTTCATATCTTACATTGCCCGCTGTCCCCTTTCTCCCCCTTTTCTGTTGTTTGCCCACGCAGGTATAGTTTTTTTTTTTTTTTTTTTGGTTTTTGGGCATCACTGCCTCGGGTGGTCATGGGCACTACTCAGTGCTGCTCCTGAGAGCCGCTGCTGGATTTGAACTGCCAAGCCCACGGACCGCAATCCCGCACTCAGCCTCTTACGCCACCGGGGCTCAACCCTGGGATAGTTTTCTTTTTCTTTTTTTGGGGGGGGCATCACTGCTCTCCGGTGGTGGGAGTAGGAGGCCCAGCCCCACTGCTGGAATTGAGCCTCCGAGGGATAGTTTTCTTATACATCAAAAATTGCCATTTGTGGTTTTCACTCTGTGAAAAACCGTTGAGCTGTGAGTAGCAGGGTTAAGTATTACAAAATGCTCGGTTTTATTTCGAAGCTCAAGTTCTGTCTGGCAGCAAACAGACCGGGACCTGCCGGTCGCTGTTTGCCTGGGAGCGTGCTGGCTTTCTCCGTCCCCTGCTGTTGAGAACGTGTCTGCCAGCAGATCCGGCATCTGAACCGCCTGCTGGCTGCTCGGCCGCTCCCACACGTGGGCCTGTTCCCTGGGGAAGCCAGTGAGGGGCAGCTCCAGCCGGTGCGGTGCCATCAGCGCCTGATGTGGCCTAGGGGGTCAGCGGTCCCCACACCATTGCTTTTGTCGCATCAGTGCAAAGGGCAACGTTGGAAGCAAGGCCAAAGGCCTCTCCATGGTCTAGGGAGATGGTGTCCTGGGGTGAGAGGGCCCTCTGGGACCCTGAGGTGGGCTGAGACCGACACAGTCGCTCAGGGCTCCCCTCCATGGTGCTGCTGGGCACGCTGAGTCTGGGGGACCCTCGGAGGCGGCTCAGCACCGCCACTCAGCCCAGTCACCCTTACCGTCCTCCCCGCCTGCTGCTGAGTCCTCCCCGCGTCTGCCTTCCAGGCGACCCCGAGAGTGTGGCTGGGGAGTATGGGCGGCACTCCCTCTACAAGATGCTGGGCTACTTCAGCCTGGTGGGGCTCCTGCGCCTGCACTCGCTCCTGGGGGACTACTACCAGGCCATCAAGGTGCTGGAGAACATCGAGCTCAACAAGAAGGTAAGGGCCTCTTCCCCCCGGCCAGGACGGGGTCTGTGGGGGCCTGTCCCAGGGAGAGGGGAGGACCCTCCCGAGTGAACCTCTGGATCTGGTCTCTTTTTTTTCTTTTTTGGGGGGGGAGGTGCGGGGCATCGCTGCCTCTGGTGGTCATGGGCGCTACCCAGCCGCTGCTGGATTTGAACCGCCCGGCCCGCAGGCTGCAGTTCCGCACTCCACCGCTTCCGCACCCGGGGCTCGGCCTCTCTTTATTCTTGGTTTTTTTTTTTTATGCTAAACTCTGTCAGAGGGGGCCACCAAGCTCCTGCGACAGCTTTTTTTTTTTTCTGCATCACTGCCCTGGTGGCAGTAGGAAGCCCAGCCTTGCTCCTGGAGAGCTGCTGCTGGATTTGAACCATCACCTCTGTGGGCTGCAGTCCCGCATAAAACCACTATGCCACCAGGGCTCAGCTCTCTTTATTCTTTAAGAACAGTCTCAGCTTTCCCATCCTGTTTCCCAAACGTCGTAAGGGCGGGTCTCCCCGTCCAAGATCCTCCAGTTTCAAAGAGGAAGCAAGAGACTTTCAGACGGGCGAGGGAGTTTGGCATCACTCTGTGAGGAAATTCAAAGACATGTTTGGGGAAATGGAAAAAAGAAAATAGACTTTTTCTACTGGCTTTCTATGTGTCCAGCTGTTGTTTTTCTTTTTCCTTTTCTCTTTTTTGTGGCATCACTGCCCTTGTGGGAGTAGGAAGCCCAGCCTTGCTCCTGGAGAGCTGCTGCTGGAATTGAACTGTCAACTCTGTGGGCCGCAGTCCCGCACACAACCACTACGCTACCGGGGCTCGGCCTCCAGCTGTTTTTTTTCTAGCCACAGAGCAGTGGTTTTGTTGGGGCAGGGCGGGCACGGTGATGGCCTAGGTAGCGGTGCATGGGCCGGGAAGATGGGAGGTGGGGGCCACTTTCCTCCGTGAGTAACTGCCTCCTTTACATGACTGTCCACCCCGAACATGTTGATCACAGAGTCTGTGGCAGAATCACGGTCACATGAGGAAAACGCAGAACTGAGTTCCAAATTCTCAAGGAACCCAGACTTTCTGGAACTAGAGTTCAGCTAGTGGAGAGCCCGTAGTCTCTGAAGAACTAACTCTGTGTGGGGTCAGTCTGACAAGTGATAATGGGAAAGAGTAACAGGAAGCATTCCAGAAACGGGCGCGGGTAGTTGCACCACTTAAAGAAGGGTCAACAGCACTTAACTGCACGAAGTTTGTTGAGGGGATGTGCATTCTGTGCGTGTCTTCAAGAACACAATTTTTTTTCTTGGGCATCACTGCCCTCTGGTGGTGGGAGTAGGAGGCCCAGCCTTTGCTCCTGTGGAGCTGGAATTGAACCTCCATCCCGGTGGGCCACAGTCCCGAGCACAACCACTACGCCACCAGCCCTCAGCCCAAAGAACACAATTTAAATTTCTTCAGTGGCATTTTTGCAGCACGTCCAATTCAGTGGCATTTGTCGTGTCTACCGTGTTGTTGGCCTTTAGCCTTATCCAAAAGGGCTACCCCACTTATCAGCAGCTCTGTGTCTCTAAAGTTTTTTGTCTTCTTCATGCCCTGTCGCCCCTCCTCAACTTGGTAAATACTAATGAACTTAGTGTCTCCACTTTGCCTACTGTGGATATGTCGTGTAAGTGAGGAGCATACCACAGTTGACTGATTTCAAGACGCACTGCGGTACAGTAGCCCATCTCAGGACTTCATCTCCCTGTGGCTGAGGTCTGGTCCGTTGTGTGCATGAGCCCTGGGGGCCCGCTAGTGCTGTGAGTTAGGTCAGCGGTGCAACCCTGCCATTCATTCTGCAGGGAGAAGGGGGCGCTACCTGCTGTCAGGAAGATTTGTAGTCCTCAGGTCACTGTGAGCCAGAGTCGGCTCGAGGTGGGTTAGCCAGGTGTTTGTTCTTTCGTGAGGCGTACCTGAAGAAGCAGCAGGCAGAGTGTGGACCTGAGTGAAGAGACTTTGAGTTCAGAGACTTTCAGGGCCATCTGGCCCAGTCCTTTTTGCTAAGAAGACAAGGCCTGAATGAGCAGTGCTGCCCGTCTGTGCTCAGAGTCCCAGTTCCCCTCAGTCTGTGGGGATAGCCGACCCCAGGCCCCACCAACGTCCAGGTCCTGCCAGCCACGTACCGGCGGTGGGGCTCACGCTGCCTCTCCCGCCCCCTTCCACAGAGCATGTACTCCCGGGTGCCCGAGTGCCAGGTCACCACGTACTACTACGTGGGCTTCGCGTACCTGATGATGCGCCGCTACCAGGATGCCATCCGGGTCTTCGCCAACATCCTCCTGTACATCCAGAGGACCAAGAGCATGTTCCAGAGAACCACCTACAAGTATGAGATGGTAAGAGGCCTGGGCAGCGCGGCAGCCCAGGCACCAGGACAGCGGCCTGGCCTCCCTGCCACCCGAGGCTGCCCCACTGCAGCGGCTCTGGCTCCTCAGCAATAAGACGATTCCTTTCCTGTCCCTTTGTTCCCTAACCGTGCCCGGGGCGACGTGTGTGCTTACTCAGTGTCCAGGGTCGACAAGGAAATTAGATCTGGGTCGTGAACGGGCGGACAGCCAGCGAGTCACGTCCGTGGGTCCGTGAGCTAAGGTGTTGACCGTGAAAGTGTGGTCACGTGCCAACGTGTCAGTTTTGGCTAGAGCTGTTTCCCAAAGTTTCCCCCTCCTTGGGGGCCACTAGGAACACGTTGGGGGCTGCAAAAGCATTTCTCAGCACTTGATCCTGGATGATGGATGGGTTCAAGGACACACGTCCCTCATCATGGTAATTTTCCCCTTTCTGACAGTAGGCCAAATGCAGTGGGAACCTGAGGGCTGGAGGGCAGTGGGAAACGAGTGTGAATGCTGGCCTGATCTGGGCTGGCTGGCATTTCATGTTCCGTGTTCGTGTCTGCGGGCAACGCGAGGCCCTTCCATCTCTGCGGCACCTGCCCTCGGAGGAGTGTGGGATGGGCTGGAGAAACCAGACAGGGGTTCTGGTCCAGAATCCAGAAGACAGCTAGGGGCCCCTGGGACTAGGACGGGACCGGGGAGCGAGAGGGTAAGCTGGAACGGGAACCGACGGGCACAAGAGCAGAAGCCCGGTCTGCACAGGTAGCGATGGGGGCGGTGGCGGGGGCCTCGGCCGGCCGGCTCACGCACACACCTGTCGCCCCCGCAGATCAACAAGCAGAACGAGCAGATGCACGCGCTGCTGGCCATCGCCCTGACCATGTACCCCATGCGCATCGACGAGAGCATCCACCTGCAGCTGCGCGAGAAGTACGGGGACAAGATGCTGCGCATGCAGAAGGGCGACCCGCAGGTCTACGAGGAGCTCTTCAGCTACTCCTGCCCCAAGTTCCTCTCGCCCGTGGTGCCCAACTACGACAACGTGCACCCCAACTACCACAAGGAGCCCTTCCTGCAGCAGCTGAAGGCCTTCTCGGACGAGGTGCAGCAGCAGGCCCAGCTGGCCACCATCCGCAGCTTCCTCAAGCTCTACACCACCATGCCCGTGGCCAAGCTGGCCGGCTTCCTGGACCTCACCGAGCAGGAGTTCCGCATCCAGCTGCTGGTCTTCAAGCACAAGATGAAGAACCTGGTGTGGACCAGCGGCATCTC